>QAPF01000574.1:0-25898 GCA_004367935.1 Colletotrichum sidae | reverse complement strand
CTTTATAAGTCTAATATTATTATATTTTATAATATATATACTTCTAATTTACGATTATCTACTATTAGTAAAAATAAAAGTAGTAATAATAATTAGAAAAATAATATCAATAAGAATGGAAGATCTAGAGTTCTAAAAACTTCTTTATAGCCTCCTTATTATACTATTAATAATAATAATATTACTATACTTATTATAAGTAATTATATTTCTTCTATTAAAATTTATTTAATAAATTGTTTATATTATTTTACTCTTAGTAATACTATTTTATTTAATATAAAAAGAAAACTTATAGATAATAATATTTAAATAGAAAGACTTCTTATTAAGAAGTATAAGACTTATTCTAATATTATTCTATCGACCTCTATAGCTTCTATATCTAATAGCTATTAATCTACTATTATGAAGTCTACAACTTCTAAAACTACTACTTCTAAAAAGAATATTTTAATAAAAAGAACTATAGCTATTAAAAAGGCTCCTACTACTAAATAAACTATTATACCTTTAGTATTTATTATATTTATAATATTTATTATACTTATGATACTTATTATATTCATAGTACTTATTATACTTGTAAAGAAATTAAAAATACTTTTATAAGAATATATTTCAGTTTTACATTTAAAGATTATATTCTTTATATATACTAATTAAGTTGTTATTAGAATATATTAATTTTCTCTAACTTAGAAATATACTTCTTAGAATAGTATTTAAATTATTTGAAAAGTTTATAGAATCCTTTCTCCCTCTTTCTTTAAAATATTATTATTAAATACTTAGTATTAATATTATACTAATTATCCTACTTTTTATAATATTAAGGTTTCCTTTTCTCTATATTATAATTAAGCTTAAGACTTATAAATAACTTATTTTTGTAATAAGTAATAACTGTTGCCTATTAAATAAATCATTTCAAAATTATATTCTAACTCATTGTATTAACATTTACTATTAAGTAAATCTACCTTCTTCTTTATTTATAACTAAGCGAAATAAATATAATTATACTATAAATTTTATTTTAAAATTATTTTATTATCATTATTTATCATTCTAATTATTAAAAGGTTAAATAACTTTTACTTTATACTTAGAATAATACCTAAGCTCTACATCCTATTTATAGATTTGACTATAATCTTTACCTCATAATAGTATTTATATTAATACTAGCTTATAACTAGTTAAAATAATAATAAAATTACCTATTATTATAGATAATTATACTTCTAGTTCTAATATCTAATCCTATAGTAGTAGAAGACTTTATAGTAACAATTAGAAAGAGCTTTATTAAAGCTAGAACTTAATATATATTACTAAAAGTAACTATTAAGGTTATAAGGTTGAAAACCTTTCTAAATTTCTTAAAAATAGAATAAACTAAAATGCTTATAAGAGCTAGGTATTTTGAAATCTATTATTGTTCTATATCTAACCCGTTTTTAGTATAACTTAGTAGTTAGAATAGTAGTATATTATATCTTTATAATAGAACTAAAGTCTTTTTGAAATCTATATAGCTACTTATAAAAAAGGTATTATAGAATAAGTATAGAGATATCTAGTTATAACTATTATAACTAAGACTACTAGTATGTTAAATTAGGTTTTAATCAAATCATTCTAAATATTATAATTAATAAATAGCCTATAGATATTTAAAAGAAAGCTATCTAACTATCTTATAAACTACTATATTAAACTAGTAATATTAGAAACTAAGTATTAATTAGATAATATCTTAATATTAAAACCTTATTATAATACTAATTACTGAATACTTTAGAGTATTATAATAATATAATAATAAGAGTTCTAAAAACTATCTAATTATACTAGAAGTATCTATATCTATATAAGTATTATTTATTTATTAGTTATATTTAATTAATACATTAAGATTATTTACTAACAGGAATAAGCTAAGTCTTATTATATTTATATAGAAATTATAAATTAACTTATATTAATAGTAGAGAACTTTTATATTAATAGTATAAAGTTTTATCTTAGGAGTAAATAAAGCTTAATAGGGATATTAAAGTTATAGATATTGAGGTTGTAATAAATATTTAAATAGAATACCTATAGTTAGTAGTAATTAAATATCTCAAGATATTTGAATTATATATTAATAGCTATGAAAGTATAAGAATATAAAAGTATAAGGATATAAGGGTATAAGGTTATTATAGAAAGAATTCTTAGTTATTTATTATTTAAAAGGTTAATATAGAATAAATATACTAGCTATAGTTTTAAGGAGTTCAGACTTAGATTAACTAGGGGCTAGCTATAGTAGTTAGTAGAGAGGTAGGAGGGCTAAAGTTATACTTTAGGAGGTAATATATCTACTAATAGTTATAATAGAAACTAAACTATCAGCCCCTCCCTAATTAGTAAAAAGAAATATTCTTCTTAAAAGAATTATTAATACAGTATGTTATAATAGAAGAATCTTCTACTAAAATATAGTAGAATATAGTAATGCTTAAGAGTAATCTAACTTCTAAAATATTATAATATGTTTTCTATTTTTCTATTTTAGTAATCTTAGATTCTTCTGACTGCTAATTATATACTCTATATAGATAATGTATAATATTAATTATTTCTTATACCTACTAGAATTTAAGTACTATAATTATATAACTAGCTAGTTTGATATTTATAAGAATTCTACTTATATTTCAAAGATACTTTAAAATATATCTATAAATATCTAACTATTACAAAATATCATTACTATTATATATAGTTATTAATCTTTTCATTATAATATTATTTAGAAATACCTTGCAGTGGTAAAAGGTTAAATTAAAGAATATCCTTATTATATTCTATATAAATTGGATAATAAAATCACTACTTTTAATAAGAAACATAATACTTCAATAATCCTAATAGAATTATAAGAATAAAGATATTCAAACTTCTTAGATTCAAAAGAATTTAATTATATCTTAAGAAAATACTAAGAAGGAATACAAGCTTATATATATTAAAATCTTCTAAAAGCCTACCAGCTTTAATAGTCATTCTATATTTCAAATTATAATATTATTAACTCTACGAATTAAATTAATAAATCTTATCTTATTATCTTTCTTTTTAAGGAATATAAAAGATTTTAATATATAGTATAATTATATTTAAGAATTCTATTCTGACTATAAATTTTGAATATTTAAATAATATTTTTAATTAGCCCCTTAGAGAGTAAAATTAACTTTACTCATTATATTTTGTATAAGACTATTTTAATTATCTATAGTAATATAACTAATTTAAATAGCTTTCTTTTATAATCGAAATTATATTTTAATTCTTATTCATCAGGTTTCAAAACTTCTATTAGAAATCCTTTCTAGTATTCAGATTAATAGCTTACTAAGTCTATAATCTTATATAGTTATTCTAAAATAAGATATTCTTCTCAATAAATCTTGAAAAACTTGAATAGAACTATATTTATAAATTATCCCTTAGAATTATTCTTAATAATCTTTTCTATTTCTATTTATATTTTTAAGTTCTACTTAATATTATCCTTAAGGGCTATTCTATTTAATAAGACATTGTTAATTAAATTGTTTTACTTATATTTTATCTTATATAATATATTAATATCTTTAATTAATCTTCTTTATATATCTATTATTATAAAACATTGAAAAGGGTTTTAATTTATTAGTATAATATCAAATACTATTGTTATTTTATAGTTTTTATAATGGAAATACTTCTAATTCTTCTTCCTTCCTATGAAAACCTATTAAATTGAGAATTTAAATCTATAAAAACTATAGAAATACTTCTTGTTATGAAATAAGTAGTTTTAATTATATTTTACAAGAGATATAATAATGTTATAAATCTTTTGAATATTGAATTTAATTGTTTAGTAAATTAAAACGTTTTAAATCTCTTAAAACTCTTTCTTTAGATTATTAATCCTTATAATAACTTTTGATTAGTGTCTAATTATATTTAAACTTCTTCTGATATTTAGTGTTATAATTATATTATAAGACTTATTAAATCTAATTTAAAATTAAAAAGTAATAATTTTAATCTTTTCTCTTTTTCTTGTTTATATCAACTATTTCTTCTTATAAAATAATTTGGTTACCTCTACTCTATATCTAGAATGGTTTCTAAGCTCTATATCCTCTATATGGATTTAACTATACATTTTACTTAAGAATAGCATTTATATTAATACTGGCTTATGATTAGTTAAAATAATAATAGTATTACTTACTATTATAGATAACTATACCCTTAGGTTTAATGTTTAATCTTAGAGTAATAGAAGACTTTATTATAATAATATATATAGAGAGAGCTTTATTAAACCTAAGGTTTAATATATATAGCTAAGAATAATTATTAAGCTTATAAGGTTGAAAACCTTTATAAACTTCTGAAATATAGAATAAAATAGAGTATTTATAAAAACATGATATTTTGTGATCTATTATTCTTCTATAATTTCTATAATGAAACTGGAATATCTTTAAAATCTACATAGCTATTTATAAAAGAATAATTATAAGGTAAATATAGAAGTATCTAATTATAATTATTATAATTAGAATAATTAATATATTAGACAAGATCTCAATAGAATTATTCTAAATGTTATAATTAATTAGTAGCCTATAGATATTTATAAGAAATTATCCAGTTATTTTTTAACTTATTATATTAAGCTAGCAGTATTAAAGATTAAGTGTTAATTAGATAATATCTTAATATTTATATCTTATTATAATATTAATTATTAGATATCTTAAGGTATAATAATAACAGAATTATAAGTATTTTAAAGACTATCCAATTCTATGAGAAGTATTTATATCTATATAAGTAATATTTATATATTATTTATATTTAATTGATATATTAAGATTATTTATTAATTAGAATAAGCTGAATCTTATCATACCTATATAGAGATTATAAGGTAGCTTATATTAATAGTAGAAAACTCTTATATTAATAATATAAAGTCTTATCTTAGTAGTAGGTAAGGCTTAGTCTATAAATAGAGTGTCTATAGTTAGTAGTAATTCAATATCTTAAGATATTTGAAATATATATTAATAGCTTTAAAGGCATAAGGGCGTGAGGTTGTTATAGAAAGAACTATTAGTTATTAATTATTAAAACGATTAATATAAGGCGGGTATAGTAGTCATAATTATAAGGGGTTTAGTATTGAATTTAATTAGGGGTTAGTTATAGTAGTTAGTAGGGGGCAGTAGGGCTAAAGTTATACTTTAGGGGGTAATATATCTATTAATAGTTATAGTAGATAGTAAGCTACTAGCCCCTCTTCTTTTTATACAATAATAGTTATTTATCAATATAGAATTATAAATAGAATTTATTAGCTTTCCTCTCTTGATGAAAGAAATAGATTATATAACGTTTAAATTTAACTCAAGCCTTTTATATTTATAACAATATTATAAAGCCTTACTATTGAATTATAAGTTTAAAATAATAGTAAGATATTAAGCTTATTATTCTTCGACTAAAGTATTCTAATTATTTAATATGAAGTACAATTTAATATTTCCCTACTCTTAATAATAAATACAATATTTAGAATTGGAAGTTTCATAACATAATCTTTAGGTAAAATGAAGAATCTAATATTAAATACATAATGATTATCTAACTAAATGTCTTCTTTTGACTATTTTAAGAAAATCTATTATATAACTCATATTTATAATATTATAAAACCCTAATTTAATTAGAATTATATAGGATTGTAAATTAGCTTCATATATATATTCTACGAAAATAATCCTGATTATTAAGCTTATATTAATAATTCTATAGACTTTAGAGCCTATGAAATCTACAGATTAACTATTAATCTAGAAAGATATTATAATAAAATTATAAATAGTTATTAAAGTTATCATTATATAATCTACTATAAATACTACTTCTACTACTAAACCTATTACTTTAATATTAATATTATAACAATATATAATTTTATTAGATTAGACTTACAAATATATAGTTTTAATATTACTAAATATTATTAAAGATAGGAATAATATTATTACTTAAAGTTAAATATATTTATAGCTTGGGTTTTCTATCTACTTTTAGATTTCCCAAATTACTTTTAAAATCTTTTACTTTCTTATCAATTTATAGTTAGAATGTATTAGATTTATTCTAATATATAAAGAGCTTCTATTTCTATTATTCTAATAGAAGTAATAAGAAGTTGTATGATATTTCTATATAAATAAATTGTATAAGAATCGCTCTATAAATGCATACTTATTTTACCTTTTTACCCCTAGTGGTTCTTAAGTAAATATGCTAAAAGGTATAGAGGTTTACTCTTTTATAGGGTATTAGAAGTAGTTCAAGCTATATGCGCTGTAGCTTATAGTATTTCATACGCTATAGCTATAGTAGCTAATATATTATAACTGTATTATAGTATATACTACGCTTTAGCTTATATATTATAGTTATAATATATTATATATTATAGTTATAGTAGCCTATATATTATACTAAAGTATATATACTATAGTTATAACGCCTTATATACTATAGCTATAAAAGCTTATATATTATAGCTATAGCTAGAACTCTAGTAGTATAGCTAGAATTCTAAAATAAACCCTTTATATAATAACCTCAATATTTCTATAAATAATAGTTAGAAATGGTCAATTATACTATTAATTAAATTACTATTTCTCCCTCTATTTAACTATTATTATTATAAATATTTTAAATAAGTCTTTATGTTGAGAAAACTACTTTTATTATATTATATTTCTCTTGATTTCATGGTTATCTATAGTAATAACTTAACTATTAATTTACCTATCTATCTATCTGTTCTAATAGAATGAAATTATTATTCCTTACTATTTATTAATAATAAATTTACAAATAGGCTTATTATAACCATTTGATATTTGAAAAGCCTCTATTCATTAATATTAGGGCTTTTAATAATATCTGATAAGTTAGGATAATAATGTTGCATTATATCTTCTAACTTTAATTTATTTATATTAATATAAGAATACTTCCTTATTTTAATACTTTAAATAATGAAAAAGAGACAAGTCTACCTCTGAATAGTATGGAAATAAATACCAGCTATTTATATTGGAATAATTAGAATAAATAAATAGAATAACTTCCCCTAAACCTAATCTTATAGTAGTAGAAAAGTAGGGGGGGAACTAGAAAACTATATTAAATAAAGAGTGCTAAATTTACAGAATTATAGTATAAAAAGCACCTTAATTACAAAAGTAGTATTCTGAAATCTAAAGAATAGAATAATATGTGATTTTTATATCTCTTATCACTATTTATGAGATAAATACTATAAATATAAGTCTATAGACGCTATATATATACTACTTATATAATAAAAGAAGTATTAGGCCTAAGCCTATTATAATATATTAATAATATTTATTAAATACAATATTAAATTCTATTAAGAATTCTATTGGAATACTTTTAATATACTTAAAGTAATATTTAAATATAATATACATATATATACTAATTCTCTCAAAATAGTTATAATACTAATCCTTTTAAGTAATGACCTCCTTAAGGCGTCTTTAGTATATTTTTAGTAATATTCTATATATAATACATATGCTCATTCTAAATTGATTATAATAATAATCTTCTGGGTTAAATCGCCCTCTTATTATAACTTTGAACGATATTTTTCAAATAATATAACTCTTTCTCTTAAAGCTTTTTATAAATTGCTTTTTAATATATCTTTAGTAATACAGCCTCTAGTAATATTTATAGAGTAGTAAAACCTTATAGGGTAGTCCTTCTAACTCTATTTCATATAATATCAATTATAATAGTAGGTAGTGTAATATAGCCTAATTTGCTATATATCATATATAAAAGCTAGCCCTTAAGATATAGCCGCTCTAGGGTTTCCTTTTGAATATTTCTTTTATAGTAGCTAGGTAGTAAGCCTTTAGTAATATTAAAGCTAATTGCCCTCTTAATACTAATTACCCTTCTATTAATACTACTAATAGCCTTCTTTTAAAGTTATGATATCTCTTATAAATACTTAACTATTTAAGCTATAGCTTTAACTATTTTATTACCAGATTTCTAATATTATAAATACTATTATAATCTAACCTCAAGGCAATAGAAGGGATTAAATATATAGAATCTTAAGACTTGTATAGAGATATTCAAAGTTTTATAAACTACGAACTATTTAATAAAGAACTTCAGTAGAGACTAGCGTTTATATCAAAATATACAAAACATACTATATAGATATAATTCGTATAAAATAGGATTAGTTAATAAGTAGTTCGTAAATACTATAAGGCTAGCCTATATAGAATTTAATATAATATAATAATAATTATACTACTAGGTCTATAGGTTATAAAATAATCTTATTATAACCTATTGAATCTTATATATTTTAGAAGCCTCTAGATCTAGAATATAGCTATTTTAAATTACTATTAGCTAATTCTTGATTTTATATAAAGTAGTATCTTCACAAATTGAGTTATAAGAATAACTAGCAGGCTTTAAATAGTTCTTATAGTTAGGAATAAGTATTAAAGTCTTTAGAATTAATGGTGTTATTACTATAGGTTTACTATTAGAAGGCTATATTACTATAATTCTATAAAAGAAGATTATTACTTGAGAAGGTATATAAGTATTATTATAATAGGATTGCTTTATTTAGTAGCTATTGTGTTACTTAACTTATTAGTAGGTGAAGGGTTTAATTCTAATAATATAAGTACTACTATATACTCTCTCGTAGTTTTAGAAGCTATAGCTATTTAGAATACTACTTGAGATACTACGATAGATACTATATCTTTACTAGCTATCTATTTCAATAAAGCTATTACTAAAATCCTAGCCTTACTTTTGTAACAAATAGAAGTTAAAGAATGATAAGGATTTATAGCTAAAGACTTAATTAGGAAAGGTATAATAGTAAAAAGTAGATTTCTATGAGTTATAAGACTTTATTTTAATAGGCTAATTAGTAGTAGTTATAAGAAGGCTTTTGCCTTATAGTAGCTTTAAATTACTATATTGTATAATATATAATAAGTATAATACTGCTTGCTATCCCAACTCTCCATATAGGCTATAGGGCGTATATCCTTATAAATACTAAATTACTTTTAAACAGACTATTTAGTAGCCTAAGTATAATAGAGCAAAAGGTTCTATATAATATAAAATTATCTTTTCTAAAAATAAATTCTATTTAGATATTAATACTACGACATTTCTTACTTCTCATAAAGCTTAGAGTTCTAATTGTTATTACTATTTATATTAATAATAGTAGTATTTCTAGATATTACTCTAAATGATTTACTCTTTAATAATTAAGGATTTCTACGATTTTTTAACTCTCTATTAGTTATCTATTACTAATCTAACAAATTATAAGCATAGCTTTATATTAATGTTTCTCTTCATATTATGTTTCTGTCTATATCTATTATTGAAAATAATATCTATATACTTACTGATACTTATCCGGATTATACTAGAAGCTATATTGATCAATTCTAAGCCTCTTTTTCTTTATCTATCTATATAAAGCTCTTCTCAACTATTTCTATGAGGCTTTATAGTCTATTTTCTCTTCTTCTTCTTAGCTTAGTTAATTAAGCTTGCTTATTAATTAATTAAATTAACTTTAGATATATTTATAAAGAAAGAATATTCATTAGAAGAATAAGTTGGCTATTACGGTAATAGAAGATATAGTTGAACAGTAAAGAGTAAAGATATCTTATATCTTACGTCTATATAGATTTCCTAAAGGTTAGGTTTTGAATCTACTAATATCTTTCTAACTTAGAATATTAAGTATTTTAAGAGTTTTATAAACTAGAATCTTAAGTTGCCTTGGATGTTTATAAAGGGATATCTCTTATAGGATTTAACTTTAGACTATTATAAGTTATAGACATATTAATCGTTCAATTAACTATTCAGCTATACTATTATGAACTCTTTTACTAATAAAGCCTTATTACAATTAGACTTCAAATATCTTAATTCTCTTTGATATTCTATCTTGATCCTTTATTGAATAACTATTCTTTTGGTTCAGATTATGATCTAAGACTTTAAGTAACTCTGAATTATATTTCATCTCTAAACTAAAGGAAATTGAAAATCATAATACTTAGTCTACTTATATAAAGGCTTTATTTATTGATAGGGATATACTTATAAGTTTAATTAGATATATTACTAAAATTAATATAAGTAAGTATAATAAGACTCTTAGTTATATATTTCCAAGTTATAAAGATATTCTTTTAAGAACTATGAGGAATAATACTAATATATTTTAAATATTTAAGTATTTGAAAAGACTTTATAAATTGATTCGTTTTTCTATTGAGCTTTTACTTATAGAGAATTCTTTAATAGTACCCTTAGTAATTTGAAGTGTGAAAGTAGATATATAGAAAGGATTAAAGAATTTAATAATAACGTCTATTCTAAGAAAGTTAAGTTACCTAATCAACTTATTATAGTTTATATTCTTAATATATTAGATGAAAACTGTAAGGATTCTATTATTTAAACTATTATGAACTTTAGATCTAATGAAAAGTCTTTATAAATTAGATTTCTTATTTTCTAGTTTTTGAAATAAATTTAGAGTAAAAACCATAATCTTTTTAATTAATTCTATAATTAAAAGTAATTTTAAGAATAAGGTTGTTAAGTAGGACTTTCTCAAACCTGTTAAGAAGTTCTAAAGGGAAGAGAAACATACTTTTTATAATTACCATAAAAAGACTTATTATATCAAAGGAAATTATTTTAGTCTTTATTCTAAAGAAACTTCTATTCAAATAAGATTCAAAACTAATGAATATCTTTTCAAGTCTTGAAAGAAGGAGAAGAAGAAAGATAATAAGACTAAGACCTCTAAATTAATATATATTATCTTAGATAGTAAATAAATAATGAAAAGGATCTCTAATAATATAAATGAAGGTTTCGTAGAATTTAAATCTAATATTAAAGAAGAGGAAAAGGAAGAAGATAAAGAAGAAGATATTAAATCTAAAAATATAATACTAATTCAATCTTTTCTTATACGACTTATTATCAAACAGACTCCAGATATTTTAATTTCTAAGAAAGTCCAGTAAAATAGGAGCTCTATAGAATAATTTAAAGTTATATATCTCTCTATTAAGATTAGAATTACTATTTCTATAATTAAGGATTATATTCTATTAATCAATGAAGTGAAGACTCAATTCTTTGATTCAATAGAGAAATACTAAAGAGATTATTTTAATCATAAAAAGCAATTTAAGGATTGTTTTGAATGATACTAAATGTTTTCTATATAGTATTTATCATATATTATAACTAAATACTAGTTTATCAAATCAGTTCAAGCTTATTTAAAGAGAAATATTATCCATCTTCTTTAATAAACCTCTATTATATAAATTCAAAAGAAAAAAACTATTTTTTATAAAAACTAAAATGTACAATCTCTATAAACTATAAATTTCTATTTAATCTAAATATTCGATCTTCTGTACTATTATTACAAGTGACGATGATTTAAGACTTTAATATAATCGAATATATTATACTGATAATATTATGGAATTATATAAGAATATAATAAATACTATTAATTAGAAATATTCTAAAGATAATAAACTATATATAAATAAAATCTATCTCCAAAGTGAAATTAATAATAAAGTTGATAGAGATTGAATATTTTTAAGATATTTAAGTATTTTAATTATATTTATCTATATTTATATAAGCTTATATATCTAAAGATTTATAATCACTTGAAATACTGTTTTTAATTTATGAATAAGTATAATAGATTTATCTGGGGAAAGATGTCGAGAAGTAAAGACTATAAAGAAATTACTCTTATTTTCGAAGAGTTTATTAATACTGCTAATAATAATAATAAGAGAATCAAGGAAGTTAATATAAATAGTAACCTTAAATCCTCTGATAATAGAATCAAAGTTCTTTATTTTAGAAATAGTATTACTTATAATATAAGACTACTTTATACTTATAAGCTAAATAGTTCAATTGAGAATGTTATAAGAATTATTATTGATAAAGCTAAAATCTACTTCTATAATTCCAATTTGATTTTATATTTTGAAAACTTAGCTATCTTTGCTTCTGTTTGTATTTCTAATGAAATACTTTATTTCTCTATTAAGTTTAAGACTTTATATAATTTAAAAGATGAAAGGAAATTGTTTATTAGGAATATCAAAATATGAAGTAATATTTATTATAGTAAAATCAAGAACAAGTATTTAAACAGATTTGATTTAAAAGTAGAAAAAGATATTATAATTGCCTATAGTTATAATACTTATTTAACTCGGCATCCTTATGTTTATAATACTAATTAGTATAAAGATATAAATATTCTTAAAGATTATTTCAACTCTTAATAAAAGGAAAAGGTATCTATTCTTAGAAGTATCTTATTACTAAGTCTCATCAATTGAATTATAGTCATTCCTCTTAGAATCTAATTATTATTAAGTCTAATAGAACTCATAATTTTATTAAAAATATTATTTATTCTCTTCTTCCTAATAGGGTTAATATAAGTAATAATAACTCAAACCTTTCTCTTAATAAAGATTTAAGTAATCTTTCTGTGATATATCTTAATAGGACTATGAATAATATTAAGAACTCTTATGAAACGTCTATTATATCTATAGAAATTTCTATTTTAAGTCTAGAAGTTAAAGAAAACTATAATTGATATTTATATAAAGAAAGTATTTTTTAAAATTCAAGACTATTTATCATTAGCATTATATACTAATTATAATTAATATAATATCAATGATAGAAAGAAAAGACTAATAACTTTCTATTGTGACTATTAGTAGATATATTACCTCCTAAAATATAGCTCTAGCCTTCCTATTCTCTTATTAATTACTATAATCAGCTCCTAGTTACCTTAAGGCTAAGTTCTTTATAATTATAATAGATAGTATAGATAGTCTATATTAATCTTTCTATAAATAATAAATGACTAATAATTTGTTCTATAATATTCTAATACCCTTATATCTTAAAACCCTTATATACTTATACCTTTATACTTTTATATACTTATAATTATATAGAATTTAAGTATCTCAAGATAATCTATTATTACTAATTAGAAGTATTATATTTAAGCTTTTTACTTTACATAGAGAATATTTGGCATCCGGCTAAGACCTATACTCCAACCTACCCTATACTAACTGCTACAGCTATAATTATTTTAAATCTTCAAAATACAACAATATTATACTAATAGTATATAAGTCTTACTCTGATATTTCTAACTTTAGGTCATCTTAATCTTCCTAACTATTAGCCGATAACTATAAGAGACTTTAATATATAGTTAGGAAGCTAAAATAATACCTAATAAGTTACTTCTAATTTATATTCAAAATATTTTGAACTATTACTAAATATCCTACATTGAAGCGCTAATTCCTTTTTTATTCTTTTGATCTTATACTTCTTGATTATACTAATAGTCTTATCTACTAGTAGTATTTTAAAACTAAATTTAATTATAATTACCTTAAGAAGGCTAGGGGAGATAGTAAAATTACCTTTATATAATATTAGTTTATTTAAGCCTTTATAAAGATAGCTATAATCCTTATAATTATTAATAGCCTTAATAAGATTAATATTTATACTAAAGTTAAAGATTTTAATATAGTGATAGTAGTTAGGAGTAGTCTGTATTTTTATTATTTTTATTAATATTCTTAGTAGTAATATAATTATAATAAGAAGACGGCTATTAACTTATATTCTAAAGATAAAGAGAA
Organism: Colletotrichum sidae; assembly: GCA_004367935.1. NCBI lineage: Eukaryota > Fungi > Ascomycota > Sordariomycetes > Glomerellales > Glomerellaceae > Colletotrichum > Colletotrichum sidae. Next base: position 11,937 of record QAPF01000574.1, on the reverse strand, counting down.
GGCTAGTCTATAGTAGTCTATTGCTCTGTTTTATCTATAAGGCTAGTATTATTAAGATATGCTAGTAGTATTATTAGTAGGGAGCTGGTATGGGTTAATATTATAAGTATTACTATAATAAGTTTAATACCTTGAAGCTACTACTATAGAGACTATTATATATAGTTTATACTAGTAAGTTTTTACACCTAGTCATCACTCTATTACTTTATATTACTTATATATTCCTAAGTTAGGGCTAAGTTTAAACTCAATGCTATACTACTAAGTCCTTTTTACTATATTTACTTATAGAGATATATATAGACTATAATATATTACTAGGGCTTTTCTTTAATTATAGAGACTTTATACTAAGCACTATATAAAGCAACCCACTAGGTAGGAGGCCAAACATATAACACACTATAAGGATTATATTTAAACTTTAACTATAACTTTTATTTCTATAATTCTAATATCTTTTCAACTAGACTTAGTCTATTATTCAGATAAGACTTTATATAACCAATACAGAAGTTTTCTATTATTAATATAAGCTAACGTATAATATTTATACAAATATAGTAGAACTTTATTTATTCTTATTAGTAAATAAGATTAATATATCAAATATAGCTAAGATACAAATATTACTTATGTACATATAAATACTTCTAATATAATTTAATAGTATTTCAAATCCCTTTAAGCTTATTATTATAATACTTCAAGATATCTATTAATTAGTCTTACTACTACTTTAATTAGTCATAAGTTAGTATTGATATAAAGACTATTATGAGGTAAATAGATCGTTAAATCTATATATATAAAGGAAAGAGTTTAGATATTATTCTAGATATAGAGTCATAGTAATTACAGAATTGTTTTAATAATTTATTTATTAGTATATATGGTATTCTTTCTATTTCTTAATACATATTATTAGCTAACATTCTAGATAAACTAACTATCTTCTTAAAGGCTATAAGTCTTTAGTTTAAAAATAGTTAGATTTGAGTTATGAATCAAGAGGTTAATTCTATAAGCTTTGTAGAAGTTTAGATCATCATATTTCTATTTCATATTTGTCTGTTTACAAAGAATAATATTGATATACCAGGGGGTAGATATATTTATAAAACAAAACCTAATAACTAGGATTCTAGTAATTCTATATATAAAGCTTCATAGTTTACTTAAGAGTTTGATTAGTAATTTAGTATTAATTATTTAGAAACCTTTAGTATTATTTGTATGCCTGAAGGTTATAGCTATATACTTTCTATATCTATTTACTATAACTAGATTTTAATCTAGTATAGTATTACTATTATATTTATTTAGATAAAAGTAGATTAAGAGATATATATTAGATTAGGCATTAGCTATATTTCTAATAAAGATTCTAGAGGTTTAGTTTATAATTTTAACTATAACAATATGCCTTTCATTTATTTATAAAATAAAAACCTAAATAGGTCAAAATAAAGTCCGAGATTTTAGTATTTACATCTTAAATTTATCCTATATGAAGTTAGTTTCAAAATCCTTTTTAATAATAAAATAGTATTTATATTTAATCATCTTTTTAATATAGATATATTACCCCCTAAAGTATAACTTCAGCCTTCTTACTCCCTACTAACTATTATAACCAGCTCCTTATTAATCTAGGGCTAAACCTATTGAATTAATTATATTATTATTATTAGATCTAAAGTCGCTTAGGAGACTATAGATATACTAGATACCTAGTAGAAGTATATCAATATAATCCTACGAAGTATATATATAAAATATATATCTCTTAATTTAATATACCCCTTTAGAGAGAAATCTCTAGAACTTCTCCCTATTCATAAAAACTTTACAAATAGATTAAAAATAGATTCTTTTATCTCTAAATCTTCAAAGAAGATTATATAGCTTTTAAATTGTCTTTTTCAATCCTTTAAATAATAATAAGTAGTTAAATAAAGGAATATTATAATTAGTTAAATATTATTAATCTTATTTTTAATATGCATTGTTTTATTAACTAAGAATTCTCAAGCTTTGATATAAATTACTAATCTTATTTAGTAGTTATATATCTTACTTCTTCTTTTTATTTAATTATAAATTCTTATTCAATAGTATTCTAATTTTTAACTAGAATCTTGTTACTGTTATATTATTAGTTTATATAGAGATCTTAAAATATCTTCTCTTACTTATGAAAAGTCTCTTAAAAAACCCCTATTGCTTCTAATATACTTCCTAATAAGTCTAAGTTTATATAAAAAGTAATTCAAAATACTACTTTATCTACTTCTAATATAATAGTTAGCTAGATAGTAATTAGTAATAAGACTACTAATTAAGATAATAAGAATATAATTAATAATAGGGATCTTAGGGAAGAGATATTTTATTGTTCTAAGAGACTTATAAAGTATATTATACCTATTTTTAAGTTATTTATACTGATTCTTAAGGAGTAGAAGAAATCTATTTTTACTAAAAGTTCCCTTATAGTTAAAATAACTAAGTCTTCTATATTTAAAGCTATTAAAATAATCTCAGCCTTATTTAATTATAAGTATAAATATATAAGTAAAGAGGATAAAGAGGAGTCTTATAATTCCTGTTTTAATTCCTTATCTTTCCTTATTGAAAGTTATAGTATTTTTGAGATTTATTATTAAAATCCCTATTATAACTATAAATACTACTTTATTAATAGTATTTATAATTTTAATATAAAGAGAATTATTTATCTTTATACTAAGCCTCTTATAATTTAAAATAATAAGAAAATTAAACTTATAATAAGTATTTTATAAATAGTCTTCTTATCAGTTTTCCTAATTTATATACTTCTAGATAGTCTCTATTAAATACTAAGAGTTTTATGATTTTATTACTACTATTTATACTAATTATACTAAGAGTTGTTTAATTCTTATATATATTCCTTATATTCTATCTATAGCTTTTATAATCTTTAGAATTCTTATTATTACTATAGTTTCTTTAGATAACGTATTTATAAGTAATACTAATAGTATTAGCTTTCTCCATTCAAATAAAAGCATAATTACTAGTTTATATTACTTTTTCAATTTTTACTTCTTATTCTATCTAAATAGTTATACTCTTAATATCCTCTTTGAATTACGTTTTAATATTTATAAGTAAATTATTTATTATAATAATCTTTTAGGATAGTAATATAGTAGTATAGTTTATTATTTTAAGTTTTAACCCTATAGGATTAATCCTCATATATAGGTTTTATACTTTTAAATATCTTTCAATTTATAAGTTCTTGCTGTAAATTAAAAAATATTTTACTTTCTTATATTTCAAGATTTAATAATAATTTTCTATTATTTATTACTTTTCTATATCTTATTTTGATTCTACTTAAAAAGCTTAAAATTATATTTCTTTTCCTTCCTCAAAAACACTTATATAATCTCTTTAACAAGAACTTATTTATAATTTAAATCTTATTCCTTCAAGAACTTCTTAAATAGTAATATTAATAGAACTTTAATTAAACTATTTACTACTAGTAATATTAAAAGAGTATAAATAATTAATAACTTCTTTTTAAAAATCTCTTAGTAAATCTAGTAGTTATAAATATCTATATACTTTAGATAAATTTAAAATCTTATAAGTTCTTTAGAAGTAAGACTTCTTATCAAAAACTTATTATATTAGATTTTAAATATTACTAATTAGCTCTTATTAATTAAGAACTTTATCTCTTTTAAACTCCCTATTAATAATAAGGATTATAATAAAACTAATAAGTAACATATAAATAATACTTCTCTTACTATTAAAAAGAAAGAGAATAATTCAGCTTTTATAATTAATATTATGACTATAGATTACATTATAGCTTTCTAAATAATATTCTTCCTAAAAAGCTTTATTATAAAATTTTAAAAGTTCTTTTAATCTTATATATTATCTCTAAAGTTTATATCTAAAGAGACTATTAAAATATCTTTTAAACTCTTAAGTTTTATATTATATTTAAAATATAGATATTAAGTCTTATAGATATAGTTAAATACTTAGTTTACTACTTCTTAATACTAAATGTAAGAGTTTCTATGAAAAGAGATTAACTAACTAGTTATAAATATTATATTAAACTTTATTATAACTACTATATATAGTATTATATTTTTATATTAATAGGAATTTATCTTATAATATAAAGCTTCTCTTTTATATAAGAAGAATTCTATGTATATTATAGGAGACTTATCTCTTTTTTTAAGTTAATATCTTTTTAATAAAGATCTATAATTCTTCTCTATATATATAACGTATAACAACTATAGCTTTTAAGCTTCTTAATTATATAAGACTTTAATATTAAGGGATTACTATAAATCCTCCCCTCTTTCAAAATAATATTAAAATTAGAAGTTTTATGCAAAGTTTCTTATAAAGCTTTCCTATACTTTTAGGAAGGTTAAGATATAATTATTAATATATAAAGAAAGACTTGGTCTGTATACTAGTAATAATCCTCTTTAGAAATACAAGAAAAATATAGATCCTTAAGGTTTTTCTTAAGATATCACTATTATAATATAAAGCATTACTAAAAGTTATAAAGTACTTTTAAAAGCTTTTGAACTTTATTTAGTATTTTATATCTTAGGGGTATTTATATATAGATCTTCTCATTGACTTTGATATAAATAGAAATATTTACTATATTATATCATTAAAGCTTAAGGTTATAATATATTATAATTACTATAAGTATTCTAAATAATACTTCTAGAAGTATTACTATATAGCTATTATACCTATCTTCAAATTACTAGTTTCTTCTTATAATTAGGTAAGTTTTTAACTTTAGTAATTAGTCAACTTATTAAGATCATAAGTATAAACCTAGTAGTATTTAAAGATTATTTAGCCTTTTATAGTTAGTTTATCAACTTTAATCTATAGGTATAAGATTTAATAACCTTTCAAATATATTTCTTCAGCTTCTTGAAACTCCTAAGCTAATAAGTAAATATCCTAGAGGCTTTTATCTTTTTTTATATAGTTTAAATATTCTTCTTAGCTTATAAACTATTAAAAGGATATTAAGAGGGGAAGTAATTCTTATTAATATATATCTTTAAAACTTAAGGATTTTATATTATATTATAATAATTAGGATCTTCTTATGAGTATATAAGGGTCTTCTTAGTCTTATTTCAAACTTCTTAATTTACTTAAGAGTAATAAGTAATTAATTATGGAACAACAATATTACTTATTTTTCCTTTTACTTATTTTATATTTTAATAGTCTTATTACTTTTTATTTTAAAGTATCTATCTGAATAAGATTCTTAGGTTAATTAAGCTTTCAATATCTATTTATAGAAGTAATTAGTTTTAAATAAATTCTAAGATCTCTATATATTTCATATCTTATTAAGAAAAGTATTTTAAAATATATTTATTAAATAAAACTTATTATAAGTAAAATCTATAACTACCCCTTTTGTTATATTCCTTCTTTAATATTTCTTTTCAAAATTATTATAAAACCTATAAGTTCTAAAGAAAGAAGTAGAATAAATTAGGATTTAAATCTTACTTTAAAATAAGTAGATTTCTCTTGAGAATCTTAAATACTTATTGATTTAATATTTAATTTAATCAAAAACTATTTAGTAACTTCATCTACTTCTTTATATATATCTTATTTTATAGGTGATTCTTTTTAATTACGTTATAAGCTTAGTAATCTTTTTCTTAATCTCCTTAAGGTTTATTAATAATATGTTATATATAAACTCTTTAAAATTACTATTAAAGCATTCCTTCTTATAAAATATTATGTTTTAAGTTATAAAAACCTCTTTTTGAAGAAGGTTCTAAATCGTGAAAGAATTATTTAAAATATAGTTTACTAAGAATTTTAATAGGGCTCTTAATATGAGTTTTGAATACTAGGCTTATTTTGACTAAATCTTATAAGTTATCATATAAATATAATATCCATATATTTTTGAATAAGAATAGTCTAGAGTTAATATATAAATATTTCTATCTTTCCAGAAATATTAATAGAACTATTCATATAGCGTCTTCTAATCTTATAAAGCTAAAAGACTATAATTATATATATATATATATATATATATATATATAGTTACTTTAAAGGCTTTGAATTATAAATTATAAGGTAGAAATATCTTAATAGCTATAGCCCTTACGTAGTTCTTAATTATCACTATTACCCTCCCTACTTCTCTATTTTATATTTAGATATTTAACATAGAAAGTTCAAATTTAATACTTCTTTTATAAATATCTACTTAAATTACTTTATATTTCTAGATCTTATTATCTATTTTAATCTTTTTAACTATAGCTTTATATATTATTTATAAGAAGTTGAAGGATTTTCTAATTGCTTCTAAGACTTTATTGATTCTATTTGAAGAAAAGAAGAAGTTTTATATTAAACTAGTTATTTAAGTTATAAAAAGTACTATAAATATATAGCTTTTGTAGTTTTTATTAAAGTTGTAAAAGTTAATAATAATTTTCTCTCCTAAGATAATATATTATATTATTTCTTTTAAAGCTTTATATTCTACTTTATATATCTTCCCTCTTATTGATCTATTGTAACTTATAATTAAGACTATATAAGACTAGGATTTTAATCTTACTTCTTAAGTAGATATTAACAAGTAGGTTATTACTTCAAAGCCTAAATATCCTAGTTTTATATATTAGAGCTTTTAAAACTTAGTTCAAAAGTGCTTTTATGTAAAAGTGATATATTTATATTATTATTAAGACTTAGGAGGTTCATTTTAAAATAGATATCTTATAATTATTAATATTGCAAAGGTAACTTCTTCTAGAAAATATTATTTATATATATTATCTACTTATAATTTCAAAAATATAGATATAAATCCTATTTATTCTCCTAATATTATTCTTCTTTAAATTCTAACTTTACTATAAACTTCTCTTATAAAACTTCCTAAATAAGATTAAATTACTTATAAAGCTAAAGTATAATATTATATTATAAAGCTATGGTTTAATAAACCTACAAAAGCCTTAAATAGTAATTATTATAATACTATACGTTTTAATAAGAATTTTCCAAGTTTTAGCCTAGATGTAATGATTTATAGAAGATCCTATAAAGATTTAGAATTACTTTATATTATTAAATATACATATAATCAAGTTTAAATCTAAAATTATAAAGCTCATAGAAATATAAGGTTTATTTAAAATTATTAAAGTTATATTTATTATATTATAAGACTATTTATATAATCAAGAAGTCAAGGTTGAGTCTGCGATCTTCTTTATATATTTTATAAAATCTTTATTAGATTTCATCCTCCTATCTAAAATATCCTAGATTTCTTAATTAGGCTTTTAAATATAATATTCAATCTCTTTATTAATATAGAGGTACTTTAAGAGAGGATATTTTATTTAGTACATCTTATAGTTAGTATTTCTATTTAATTTATATTTCTTTTTATTATCTAAATTTTACTTATAATACTTATTAGGATTATATTAATTAGGAGTTCTTCTCTCTTTTCAAATTGAACTTTAGTTTTAACTTTTTATATAAAATAGAAATCTCTCTATCACTTCTCTATTTTTAATCTGAGTATCTATAAAGCTAAATATTCCTCTTATTAATTTAATTCTTATTAGAATAATCTTCTAATTTAAAATACAGAAATAAATCTAAACTATAATCTTAATAACTACTAGATTATTATCTTAAGTCTTCTGAGAAATTATAATTTAATCTAAAAAGATTTAAAATTTAATCTAAATACTTATAAAAGCTATAATATATTTCATAAACTAAATAGTAAGTTTATAAACCTTTAGAATTCTAATACTAAGATATTTAGAGATAGCTTTTTCTTATTAAAAAACCTAGGCTTTTATATTACTTTTAGAATTTAGCTTTGTTTCCAAATTCTATGAATATTACTTAATATTCTATAATTACTTCTATTTTCTTCTCTATCTTATTATAGTTTACATAGCTTTTAAATTTAAATAGCTAGATATTAAAATGTCCTACTATATTATAAGAATATCTTAAGAAATCTAAAGAGATTATATTTCTAATATATTTTTATACTATTTATATCCGTTTTATTTTCTTATAATATATTTCCACTTCAAAGATATATTTACTTTATTCTTTCCTATAGAAAGTTATATTAATATTTAAAAAATATTTAGAGATAATAGTTTATAAAGTAGTATTTCTTCTAATAAAAATAATTTTAATATCTTTCTTAACTTCTAGAGATATAATTCAGAAATAAGATAAAGTTTATAACAGCTAATAAGCTCTTATTCAATAGTTAGAAATCTTAGGTATTTTCACTTTAATAATAAGTTTTATACATTTTTTATTGGATCTTTTGAAAGAGCTTTATTATAAGATTGAAAGTTTATAAAATCCCAGAAACTATAAGATAAATATAAAGATTTAATTTAATTAACTTAGAAAACTTAAGTTTTCAAATTATTTAGAAAGGCCTTTATAGAAGAAGTAGATATTTCTATTCAAACTTTTCAGAGATTTCTAGTTTAAATAGTTCTTTTATAATATTTATAAGACTCTTAATTATTAAATTAATTTTATTATTAATATTAGATCCAAAAATACTTAGGAGACTATAGAAGTACTAGATACCTAGTGGGAGCGTATTAATATAATCCCGCGAAGTATTTATATAAGGTATGTCTCTCTTAAACTAACAAAACTCCTTATAGCTATAATAGTTAGTATATTTAGTTTATATTAATCTTACTAAGCAATAGATTATAGACGTAACTCTTATAAGCACTCTATTTCATTTTATCTTCAAGAGATTAATAAAGGTTCTCAACTCTATAACCTTAGTAGTTACTTTTAATTATATATATTAAGTTTTAGTTTAAATAATACTTTTTTCTAAACATTATATTAAAGTCTTCTATTATGATATAGTTAAATATTAGAACTAGAAGTATAGTTATTCATAATAATAAGTAATTATATTATAATTATAATCAGTTATAAGTTAATATTCATATGAAATTTATTATTAGGCAGCACATATAGTAAAATCTATTTATAAAGTAAAGCCTTTAGATATAATTGTAAATATAGAGTAAAAGTAGCTAAGTATTATGCTTAATGAAAGTAATTATTTGGCTTATTTGATATATTATATTAATAATATATTATTAAGAGCTAATAATACTATAGCTTCAGAGTATATTTATAATAGTCTAAAAAGAATACTAAAATCTAAGATATAGGCAAGCCTGATATCGTTCAAATAATAGTTCATTAAGTAATCATAAGAATAGAGGTACTAAAATGAATTAATCTAAACAGATTAATAAAGTTCTTATTAAGTTTAATATAAAGTATACTTATAGCTTTAATATTCTAATAGATAATAAAGCTAGATTCTTTTAACAGAAATAATACTTTGAAACAAAAGATATTGAAATATTAATGAAAAGTAGAGGCTTCATTATATTTAACCTTAGAAATGAGGCTAGATATTATCCTAGTTATTATTGCTTACTCTTGACTTTCTTTAGATCCTTCTAGAGAGAGCTTTCTTACTCTTGAAAAATAGGAGATTATAGATGAATCTATAATACTAATAATATTGATTCTTTTAATTTATTTAGATTTATAGACTTAAATTAACCAAGATATATCAATGATAGAAAATCTATTACAGCTTATATGTTCTGCCTAGATTCTTATAATATTATAAATTATAGTTACATTAAGTAAAAAATAGTAATTTGTTCTATGTATAAGATTAAGTATATAGCTCTTATAGATATTTTTAAAAAAGCTATTTATTTATATAATAACTATAGATCTTTCGTTAAAACGTTACAGTAAAAGGCTGTTCATATGCCAATTATCTTTGTAGATAATTAATTAGCTAGAAAGCTTACTAGAAATGCTTGACTTCATATAAAAGCTAAGTATATTAATATTTATTATTAGTACATATACTCACTTAACGTAGTAGTTTAATATATAGCTAGCTTTTACTATTTCTAGTAAGGATAATAGCTTTAAATCCCATAGTAAGTAAACGTAACTAGTAGTTATAAATCTTCTAGTTATATAAACTAAGTATAATAACTACTACTAACTATTAATACCCACTAATAGCTATTAATAGCTAGTAATTATTAGTAGCTATTTATAAGTAACAGTATTTGGTAGTGAGTATTGTATAATAACCTATTATAATCTTTTAAAAAGTAATTATAATAAATATACGTATATATACACTTTCTCTTTATTAGCTATCATATTAACTAATTTTATTTACTACTCAAGATTTCCTCTCTTTGAATAAATTCCTTAGTACTAGTTATATCTATGAAGTAAACAAAGTAAGAGCTAGCTACTAGGTATAACTACTGTGAAGGATCCCGGACAGGTATATAACTTTAAATAGATCAAGGACCTTCAATATAATTAATAATTATTACTATATATACCTAATAGGCCTACTACTAAGATATACTACAAGTATTTAGAGCTAATTTTAAATACTTTACCTTTAAGCACTAGATTCTTCTTTATTATATAAGTTTTCTTTTTTAGTTCTACTACTAACTTTATCCTCTAATTATATTTTAAGACTAAATATAGCTAATAGAATTTTAAGAAAACTAGGGAAAGTAGTAGAAGTACCCTTATATAAAACTAGTTCCTTTGAGGCTTTATAATAATTACATTTAGTTATATTAAAGGTCTTTAATCTATTTAAAGGCACGTACCTCTTAGACCTCTTTGAAAGAAACTATACCTAGTAACTAACTCTTACCTCATATATTCTATAGGTAATACTAGGGCTAATAAACTATAGAAATAGAAGAAACCTTAAGTAGTAATAATATCGTTAACTAATACAATAACTCATCAATAGGAAGTATATATATACCTATATCTATTATAATTGCTTTTTAAGAATTATAATTATCTATATAATACTAATACTAATTAGCTAGTAATACTTATTACCAGCCCTTAATAGTTACTAGTTGTTAATACTTATTAGTAAAAGCTAATAATTAGTAATAATTACTATACTTAGTTTATATAACTAGAAAGTATTAATTATCAGTTCTACTTACGTACTTTAAGATCTAAACACACTACTCTTACTATAAAACAGTAAAACCTAGCTAGACGTTAAAGTGCTATATGAAGCGAGTAAGCTTTATAATAATAATTAGTTATATTAAAGATCTCTAATCTACTTAAAATCACATACCTCTTGAGAACTTTTTAACAGAAGTTGTACCTAATAGTTAGCTCTTATTTGATAAATACTATAGATAATACTAAGACTAGGAAACTATTTTAAATAGAAGATAGCTTAAGTAATAATAATATAGTTAGTTGATGCAATAACTAAAAGATATAGAAAATATATTATTAAAAGAAAATATAAGCCTATATCTATTATAATTACTTCTTGAAAACAATATAATAAGTTGTTATATAATACTTATTAACTAGTATTTTATATTACTAGCTATTAATAGTCACTAACTATTAACAGCTATTAGTATAGGCTAATAGTTAGTAGTAGTTATTATACTAAGTTATATAACTAGGAAATCTATAATTACTAGTTATATTTACCTACTATAGGATTCAAACCTTCTATTCCCACTATAAAACGGTAAAGCCTAGCTAGATATTAAACTACTATATCAAATGGGTAAGCTTTACAATAATAATTATAACTCTTATAATTATTAATAGCTTTTATAAAAGTAATATTTATCTTAAAGTTATAAAGGTTAACGATTATTATTATTATTATTATTATTATTATTATTATTATTATTATTATTATTATTATTATTATTATTATTATTA
>QAPF01000573.1:0-24122 GCA_004367935.1 Colletotrichum sidae | reverse complement strand
TTTATATTTTACTCCTTAAACTAATACTAAAAAGATGTTATATAAAAGATTATATTAAAGTTGATTTAGAATAAGAATATAAAATAGAATGAATTATTAATTATATTAATTAATAAGATAGTATAGAAATATAATATTGTATTAAATAGAAAGAATATAGTTATATAGAAAATATATAGGAATTAGTATTTAATATTAGATTTTTTAAGGAACTTTAAGAATACTAGGAATAATAAGTTAATAAACTAATTATAATACTTATAATTCAAATTAATAGATTAGTCTATATTGAATATTTTTAATTTAAATATTAATTAAATAAGAAATTTCAAAGAGATAAAATATTTCTATATTTAAAAATACTATATTCTAAAGAATAAGAAATTTTAAACTAGCTATTTATACTTCTAGGAGTACTATTTATAGTAAGAGATAATAGATTGAAACCTATTTTAAGTAGAAATTAATTAACCTTATTAGATACTCCTTATATAGATAAATCCTAAAGTATATATAACTTTTATACTTCTAAAGATAATTCTTCTACTTCTTATTTATCTATTAGTTATATTTTCTAATATATTAGGCTAGAACTATGCTTATTTAGAAACTTCTTTTTTTTTAAAGATAAGTTAAATAATTTAAAGTGGTTACTAGTTGTATTTATAAGATTTTAAGAGTTTCTTCAGCTTCTTATTCTTCTTATTCTACCTTCTTTTACTTTTTAAAGTAATAATTTATTAAGAAGATAAGTTAATAATATATATAAAAGAAAAAAACTATTTAATACTTATAAGTATTAGTCATATTACTATTATTACAATTTATTAGATCTTATATAATATACTTATTATACTGTTTTGAATTAGTAAGATCTATTTTGCATATATGATTATATTAGAAATAGGGAGAATATAGTATTATGTTGTAATTTTAGTAATTAATAAGAAAACTTAATACTTAACAATTTTATTTAATCTGAACTTAATAACTTTCATGGGAATTAGGTTTTTAAATACAACCTAATATAGTATTAGTATTAAGAAAAAACAGAAGAATATAAATAACTAGTAATTCTATTTAAAAGTAGTTATCTATTTATATTAGTCTTAAGGATAAGATTTTTAGAGGGGAGATTTAATATTATAATTTATTAGAACTATAAGACTAAGGAATATTCTATAGGATATTTAGTAGCTATAAGATTTTTATATATAGGATAATATAAGAATAATAGGGATTCTACTTAGTATAGAAGAACTATAATATAAATTATATAATAATAAGATAAAGATTATTTAGAATTAATATAATCTAATATAAATTAGAAGTTAATAGATTATATTAAATTAATATAATTAAGAATAACTAAGGAATATACTATTAGTTAGAACTTATATATAAAATAAGCTTAAATCTATTTAAAATTAGATTTTTATAATCTTTTAGTAATTAACTTTATAAATCTTATTAAAGAGACTTCTAGCTTTATTTATAATTATTTTATAACTTTCTTATTAAACTTATACCTTATTACTATAAGCTTTAAAAACCTAATCTTATTAGTATAATAATAATACTGTTATTTATATATTATAACTTCAACTTACTACTAATAGATTTACTTCTACTAGACCTAAGGCTAGTTATAATACTTTAATAGAATTTTGAAGAAAATAGTTTTTATAGATAAAAGTTCTATTAATAAGAATACTAATTATAGGATTAAATAGGTTTTCTATTTATATAATATATTTTCAAGTTATTATATTAGAATAAATATCTAATAAATGACTTTTAAATAAGGCTTTCCTATAATTATAAAGAAATATATTTAATTTTAATATTAAAATTAGTAGTAATTCTAGATATTTTGGAGTATTATAGTATATAATATATAAAGCCTTTTTATTTCTTTCTATAATAATAAAGACTTTTATAGAAGAAGTATAATTATTTAAATTTATATTAAAATACTTAAGAATATATTATTTATTTTTTAATCTTCTAATTTGATTTTTATATAAGATAATATATCAATCTATTTAGTTAAAATTATAATTTTTTCTCTTTATCATAAGAGCTATCTAATATTAAATTAGTCTTCTTATTTACTAGAAATAAACCTGATTAAAAATATATAGAGATTATTAAAAAAATATATTATAAGGAATTTTCCCTATTTATCTATAGTATTTGAAAATAATAAGATACTGTTTAAACTAGTCAATATTACAATGAAAGTTTAGAATAATATAGAGAGTATTTTTATTAATAAGTTAATTAATAGTATACTTTACTATATTACTATTCTTTATATTATAAAAGACTAATATATAAAATATTGAATAGTTAAGGTTGAAGATACTTTAATAAAGTACTAATTCTGAAAATTTGGGTTATTTTATAGTAAAAATATAAGACTTATGATATTTGGCGTATATTGGGTAGTTGTAGTATTGGCATGGCAATTTTGGACCCATTTGGCGATTACCGTTTTTTTTTTACCTGGCACTGTAGTACAGCCATGTAAAGACCGATTTCGACCGAACCAAAAGCCCACAACTATCCCAACCTATGCAGGAGATAAGAGTCTCTGGGTAGACATACCTTGTCTTAGCGGCCTTCGTATTGCGGTTTGAGACGCAAGAGACCTGCTCGCGATGTGCCAGCAGTGTCGGCCCAATACTCCCTTTGTTCTGTAAGGGCATTAGGGGTCCGTCGCGGACTTGTCGGTAATTACAAGTAATCTCTTAGAGTTCAGCGACTCCCTGCGCCTCCATATGACAACCACGTTCGTGAGCGAGAAATTCTGCATGAGAGCGGCTCTAGCCACTCGCGAAGCGTATGCTAGATCCAATTCAGAGATCTAATGATTACTCTACCTCGCAATTAGGGTCCGACGGCACTGCGAAAGCGAAAGCATTCAAAGTCCCCCGGAAATGGCTCGAGTCAGGCTCTCCACCACCCACGCCTCTCTGTTCTGTTATAACATCGCCATCAGTCAGTCAGTTTGCTAACGACTGTGGCGCTCCTCTCATGGATACCTGAATCACATTCTTTTGCGCCCACCACACTCGTTTCTGTTCCTGGCGCAGCATGAAATCGTTCTTAGCGCAGGTAGCCGCGGCGGCCTGTTTTCCATCACTGATCGCCGCTGCTTACAAAGACGCCTTCGTTGTGGAATTCGATGGCTTCGTTCAATGGGTTCGAGAAGTTCTGTTGCTCCGAGTCAGAGTACCTTGTTCTAACTACGTGTCAGAGTTCGGAGTCCTTGCACTCCCAGGTTCAAGCGTCGCTCGCCGCCCGCGGGTTTGACTGCACCGCATCGAGTCGCTTCTTCTTCAACCATGCTGTATTCAGAGGCGGCTCCTTCAATCTTGATTGTACCACAAACAAGCTCACTCGGCAACTGGTAGTCTCTACAGTCCAGGCCATCGATGGCGTTGAAAAGGCATGGCCAGTGACGAATGTTGAGCCCGCCATCTACAGAGGCAACCTACCTGGCGCACGAGACGGCAGCAGTCGCATCGCTCGTGACTTGGGATCCTATGTTGGCCATGATACCCCAAAGCCCTTGGCCGCTCGCGATGGCGCCGACACGGACACCTTCTCGACCCATGTCGACACTGGAGTGGCGAAGCTGCGGACCGTCAACATCACTGGCGCCGGGGTCAAAATCGCAGTCATCGGCAGCGGCTTTGACGTCGATGTTGCTGGGTTGAGCAAGACCAACATAGCTTACGTACACGACCTGACCGACAACGACAACGACGTCCGAGACAACTGCTCATTCCACGGAACTCATGTGTTTGGCATCATCGGAGCAAAGGGAGACGAGGCGCGTTACGGCGTTAGCGGTGTCGCTCCCGATGCTGCCTTTGAGTTATACCGAGTCGCGCCTTGCGGTGAGAGCAGCACTAATGATATGCTCATCAACTCTTTTCTTGAAGCGGCGGAGCGAGGCGCTGACATTATTTCATGTTCTTTCGGTGGAGGAAAGGCGTTTCCCGAGGGTGAGTCAGAAACGATCGCACACATCGCAGAGCATACTGACCATACCGAGACCCATGGTCTGCTGTGGCCACACGGCTGTTCCGCAATGGCACTTACGTTTCTCTCCCGAGCGGCAATGGAGGACCGGGCATCTTCTCTGGTGTCAGTCCCGCCATGTCGGACGCTGTCACATCGGTTGGGTCGACCGACAACACGGTCACACCATATCTCACCTGGCAGGGAAATTGGACGGCGACTACTGGCGGAGGCCCCATCCGCTTCATCCCTGGCTTGCCCTTCGACCTGCCAGCTAACAACAAGTTGACAATCTGGTCACCAAACGACGTCATCGACCAGTCCAGCGAGTGCCAGCCCGTACCCGAAGCCAAAGACTTACCGGCTGATCTCTCAAACGTCGTTCTCCTATCTGATTTCGTCCAGTGCTGGAACGATGCAGCAGGTGCCTCTGTTTCTCTCACCAAAACTCTGGGGATTCCGTACGCCATCTACTACACTTCGAAAACATGGACGGTCTCTGATGGCCCGGGGTTTTTCGAAGACACATTAGACCCTGACGTGAAAGCTGTCGCAACTGTCGACTACGAAACGGGAAGACAGCTGCTTGACGCTTTCCACAAAGATCGTACAGCAAGCGTTTACCTTGCCAACGACTTTTCAGTCGCAAGCCCAACCCTCGAAAACAGACCCAACAACCGAACAGGCCTCCTGGCTTCCAACTTCTCCGCCTGGGGTCCGGCGCTCACTGGACGTAGCATGCCTCTTTTCCTCGCTCCGGGCGGCAACCTCTTGAGCACCTTTCCCGCAAAGTACGGCGGATATGGCGTCGTGGGCGGTGAGTTGTGGGGAGAGCAGCAGTGAAAGAACGCAGCTGACAATGAAGCAGGCACTAGCCAGTCGGTACCGTTCGAAGCCGGCGTCGCCGCGCTCGTCAAGCAGGCCCATCCAGACTACACCCCGGAAGAGATCCAAGCAGTCATCGCCGCCACGGCCCGTCCGGTGAAGTGGTACGATGCAAGTGGGAAAGTCTCAGACTTCCTGGCACCCGTGTTCCAGCAAGGCGGCGGCTTGCTGGACGCTTGGAATGCCGTCCACTCGACCACTCTGCTGAACGTCGGCGAGCTATCGTTCAACGATACCGTCAATCGTCCAAAGAGCCTCAGCTTCGACATCAAAAACACCGGGAAAGCCGCCATCAACTATAAGCTCAGCCATCGTGGAGCTGCTTCTGGATACGTTCTTGAGACGGCCAAGGGATTCAACTTTACTCGTGGTGAGGCATTCCCCGTGTACGCCGATGTTACCATCACGCCGGCCAGCATCAAGATCGAGCCCGGCCAGTCAGCTTCCATCTCCGTTGCCGTTGCCAAGGAGCCAGCACTTCCCGAAGCTGCCGAACGTGTTTCCTACTTTGGCGGCTACATCGCCATAGACGCTGAAGGGTCGCCCGATGTCAATAGCTTCACCCTTCCTTACACCGGCTTCGGCGCCCCCCTGGCGACTATTCCGATCGTCGACAGAGACAACTCATACCTGATGTACTGGAACATGACATCCTCCTCTCAAACGCGGATAGAGCCTGGGCGCGTTTTCAAGTGCACCCTCGACCTCACCAAAGACATGCCGGCGTCATTCCCTGATAACCTCTACCCCGGAGTCTGGTTGGATCCCGTAATCCAGAGCCGGCACATTTCCATCATCCTCGTGGATGCAAAATCAGGCAAGGAGGTCATCACACCGGACGAGACCTCTTCGGACCAGGTTTGGGGTGGGCCGAACACGTGGTATTGGGACGGAGCAGACGCGAACAAGACTTTCATTCCGGCCGGCAACTATTCGTGGCGCGTGAAGGCGCAAAGACTTCATGCCGACCCGGCTGAAGACAGCAGTTGGGATGTGTTTGACACAGGGACCTGGGTGCTCGAGTACATGTCCAACAGTACCCTGCCGGCGAACTCGACCATGTAGCCTCCTTCTTTCCTGGTTGATGCGAATCTTTTCCACCGCTGTGAGAAGCATCTGCGGAAGCGCTCTTTCAGAGAGAGTGTCGCTGTGTGGGAAAGTAACAAGATGCTGTCAAAGTTCCATACTGTATGTTGCTAGCCAGGTGTTATTGCTTCACTTTCTTCCTTAAGAAACTGTGAACATGAACAATTACTCTACTAAGTGTCGAACTGGGCAATTTGATAATTTGAGGACAAATGCAGAGACCTTCGCAAGAGAGCCAACTGTCAGAGAAAATGATCAACTAGTTTCATCGCCTGAAGGCCAGCCTTATTCTCCAAGCTTAGAAACATTGTAATGGATATACTCTGCTGGCCACGCGCCATTATGATAGCCACATAAAGAAAGCTAAGCTTCAAGCCACACGGAAGCGTGTTTTTAAGAAGCAACACCAGCCGCCTCCACGATGGGTTTTCGGCTGTCAAGTTGAGCTACCCAGATTACTGAGAGTGGAGTGAGTCGAAGCCTGAAGACCCATGACATTCCGGTTCCCACAGTCTTATTCCACTTATACTGCAATTGAACATTCACAGTCAGGTTCTGTGTCACATTGTGCTCGCCGACCACACGCATGCCAGTTCTTTTAACAACATCGTCAACAACATCACGCAGGATATATTCCCGTTGCTCATGCTGTTTCCAGAGCTTCTGGGACAAATCCGAAGCCAAGTATGGGATCGTTCTGTACATCCCGACTGACCCGGCGTTCACTACTTCTCCATCACCCGTCTCACTGGGGTCTTTCGGCTGCTTGCAGAGAGTCGTGGACCGCCATCTCTCGCTGCTTCGAGCTTCACTAGTGGAACCAGGTCCAAGGCCACCGAATGTTGTGAACGAGACGTTTGAGTCTGAGGAGCCCAGTGCCCGAGATCCATGTCTCTAGTTTCATGCCTGCCACGTTCAGTATTGGGCATGAGCAGGATGCATCCAAACCAAACGTTCATACTACAGCCTCACCGAGACCCATTTCTCTTACATCCAAGATCTGTTGCTCAATCGTACTCCTTCAGAAATGTCATTGCCAGAACCCAGTTCGCACCGACAAACGACTTGTTTAGGTTTTGTTGTGGCATCCCGCGGAATGTCGTTACCAACTACAATATATACAGCCTGCTGGCCGATTGTCAAATAAAAACTCTTGTGTTGCTTAACATCGCCATGCCGTCACATGAGCTTTGAGAATAGGCATCAATATCTGGCTGGCTCGTTCTTCTCTCCACATGACACATATTGTCCTGAACAAGAAGGACTTTGACACGCTCTACGGTCCCGATGGATGCGGCCCGAGAGAAAGCCCCGTCACATTCCACGCCGCTATTGGCACCAATTCAACTCCTCTACCAATGGCCTGGAGAGGCACTTGTGCAGAGAAATGTATGGACAAGAACATATTGTCGAGTTCACGATGAGCTTTTGGCGTGAAGTCGGGCAGGTTCCGAGAGATCTTGGTTCGTCAACACCCATAACACGGTCGTTGTCCTTGGCTGCTCAAGTCTCGTTACGACTTCGAATCTTTTCGACACCATCTGGACGGATAGAATGAGGAGCTCCACTGAAGAGGGACATGGGGAAAGGGGTGTTGGTCGCGCCAGATATTATGCAGTTGCAATCCCAACCTCGACGAAGTCACATAGTACAGCTCGTCGAGCCCAGGTGGCAGCTGCTTTCAGCTCGTCAGTGTCATCTGGTGAGACTGATGATGGAAAGCGGAGGGGCGAGTTGACACCACGAGATCTGGAAACGATTTTGACTATTGGCTATCATAGTATATTAAATATTGAAAAAGAAACCATTCAAAAAAAAAGCCCTTAGCATGCGGAGGGTATGAAGCTAAACCCGACAACTGACAAGACACTCGTGTTTTTCCAACGCCAACGATCAAGTCTCCCCGAAAAGGGGTCCACGGATATTACGAAGCGTTGCCGTTGAAAGACCGTGGGTTACAAAGAAGTTAAGTGAGGATCAGTCAACTATATGAACCTTCTGTGGCAGAATCGCCTGCTGGGGCAATTCAACACTACAATTACCTGTCATCATGGAACCAGACTCATGGTATTTGCCCCCATGGATGAAGCATGTGTTACGTCAGTGGACACAAACATGATGACAGAAGTCGTTATATGAGAGTCTCTTTGCAATGAAAGATTTTCTCAGTATCATTATCGTCAATTTCATCAGAAAGGCAACCAACGACAACACACCTTGGCAACTCATGGCGACTTGGTGAGCCAGCTCGCACAGTGCCACCCTGGACCTCAGTCGCGTGCAGTCGACAACGAATCAGCAAATCACCTTATCCAGCAGCCTCCATGCATCCTTCGCAATCCAACCATTTCAAATCCCTAAGTCCCGGTGACAGTCCATCTCGGTCTTTGAACGACAGTGGGTCGCCTCCTCCAGGGACGCCGATTCTCGCACACCGCCACCGCGAACCGCGTCGCAAATCGCGAAAATCACCACCACCAACCACGCTGCTCACAACTCACCCAGCCTTCTGCACACCGGTATCTCTCTCCCCTGCCATTAAGCGTCGGCACAATGCCGACTAGTCACCCCTTGCAATGGTTTTAACACCAGCTGCCAACGGTCGTCTCGTGCTGCCAGCGAGGAACCCGTGCCTGCTGATCCCCAGACGAAGAGGCGATCCGGACGACGGGAAGACGATCACTACCACAAAATGACGAAACCCACACTGGCAACGATCTTGGATGGTCCACGACGTATGCGTGACAGACACCTTTGACGTGCGCCAGAAAGCACTGGCAAACTAGCATCGTTTGGCTAAGATCTCGTGCTGGCCACGTGCGAGGGTGTATCCATGTTTTTGTTTCCCTCCCCCGCAAACGCCACCACACAACAGGCCGTCGACGAGACGACGGACGACCTGTCAGGACCACTAGGCTTGTCGGTGGCAATTTGACAGGCGATACCTCAGCTCTGCTATTGGTGTACATACAGGGCAAAGGGCGTCGATGTGAACGCCAGGCATGCCCTTGGAGACGGCGCCGGGAATTAACAAGCCACAACGTTACGCTCGCATTATTGCTCTCGCAATGAGCGGGTGAACAGGGCGAGCTCCCAAGTCCAACATGTTGACGTCTGACGCGTGGGACTGGTGGGCCGGGGAGAAGGGGAGGGGGGCTGATGTCCCGAGCGAAATATACCGGCTATGCCTGTACGTACTGCGCAGTGCTGTATGGGTAGAAAAGAGTGGGTTTCGGAAATACAACGCAGGAAGCATCACGCATCCAGCTGGTGGTGTTGGTGGCAAGACGTGGCGCCCTTCTTGGTCTAGACCAAGGCGTTGCGTGACTGTTGCGGGCGGCAGCATGTAGAGGCTTCTCGCGGGAACCGGAACTGGAGAAGTGAGACGCAATCAAACGCGCCCTGGTTCGTTGACAGCAGGGTGCATACCCTGAACTGGCGCTATGAGACTTGACAGCTACATGATGCGCGATCCAGTTCAGCCATTGGACCGAGGCGACCAGTGCCACCGAGATGAGCCGTGTCTGTCTGTTAACCGGAGCATTCTCCCAGCAGCATTTATGTGACGAGACCAAGTCCATCCATCTCATACACGCCCTTGGACCCTTCCATGATGCACTGTATGGATTAATGGCTGATGAGCCCGATGTACCGACCAAGCCAGTGTATTCGGCCCTCCTCGTGGAAAAATGATTCAGTCTACGGAGTGAGGATTCCGGCGACCCCACCCTCGCTAACCTTCACCAGCAACACATGGAGTCAAGAGGCTGCGAGCCTAACTTGACGTTGGGGTAAATAGGTAGGCGGCCATACCAGGTATGGTAGCATAGAGCAGGGGAAGACCGGCTCATGGCCGGAATGTCAAATCGCCCACTGTACAGTGGGTGACGGCGTCGACAACCCTGCTTCCTGATGTTCAACGGTGCAGCAAGCGAGCATAATTGCGGTGAGTATAGCAGCAAAGAGGGAAAGGTGAGTAGGCCATCGTCCCGTTACGGACTGGTCACGTTGCGTTGGACGCGGGGGTCCGAATTGGTCTTTTCCCATTGCCTGGATGGTTCGGACTCTGCGTGGTGGACGCACCTTTTGAGGCGACAGTCATGCTAGGTGGAGCTGGTCAGTTTCCTATTTCGTCAGAAGCCTTCGTCCACATGAATCCTGTTGTCAAGAAAAGGTTGGCGTCAAGCTCGGCCCTGTCCTGCGTGCGGCATGTAATCGCTGGTGTGAGTCCAGTCGACTCCTCCCATGCAGACGAGACAATGTGGAGACGAGAACGACCCGACCTTCGGGTCTGCTCTTCGCAGAGGCGTGTCAGTGGCGCGTGGATGGAGCGGACAGCAAGATACATTCCGACAGTACGAAGCTCCCAGCCAGTTGTATCCCATACCATAACATCGTTCTTGTGCTTGTACCGGTACTTGAAAGACTTTGCGTTTCGAGGGACGCACACCCTGGTCGGCCCTGCATCGGAACATGGCGAAGGCGATCAAGTCACCGATGGGTGTGCGCAGCTGAGATCGCGTGGTGTCATTGGCCACAAACCAAGCGTGGGAGAGAGGAAATTGTGAAGCTTTCATCGCGTTCGTGACACCGTCGACGTAAATCGTCAGGGCTGTGCCAAGGCACCAGTGTGAGGGTATGCTGTGGCCTGCCTTGCCCGGAACGATGGCATTCAGTTTGAGCGCGGGATAATCACCGAAGTGTCGGAGAGTTTGGGCCTTGCGCCCTTCGTGTCGGCTATTCAAAGAGAAGCCTGTCTCCTAAGATGGCAAGACCAAGATGGAGTGTCACGATGAGGTCCTACTGTGTAGATCGTACAGCCTAGACCTGCGGCAACTTAGCCTCATACAGAGTTCGGCCAGAGTTTCGGCGGTGTGGAACGCGGCGGGGGTGTCCTTTGCTCCGGTAGGGCTAGTCAAGGCCTGGAAGTGAAGTTCGAGACACGGCACGAGAATGGCGTCTTCAGCTCGTCGTCAACCGAGCAGAGCCGTTGCTCCGTGCATGCGGCCCCTGCCGCAAGGAGAGTGCTGCCGGCTGCACCCTGTCATTCGGGGTTTTTTTGCCCTTCTTTGTGACAGTGCGTAATGGGACGAAAGAGATGGGATGAGATCAAACGCCAAAAGATGTTGCATTGAGATGAGGGTATCCGTACACCGTCTGGGTATGCAGTCGGTGACTGGCGCGTCTGTTCGTAGTGATTGACTTGCACACTAGGTTCGAGGCGGCACCATCACGTGCCGATCGAGAATATGTGCATCAAAAGAAGGGCAGACCTAGGTGCGGCGATCTGTCCGCGGAGGGGCAGCCGAAAGTAGCAGCTGAGACTTCCTTTGGTGTTGCATCGACAAACTGGTCTTGCCGAACTTGGGACTGCACAATCTTTGCAGCCGCTGCCTCGTCAAAGGCGAGATGGCGCAACACGCGTTGAATCCGGATGCCGTAACGTCTGATGACCGACAGGCGGTTCTTTGCCGTTGTCGGTGGTGGACCGGTGACTAACTCCTGCTCTGGTACGGCAGGCGGAAGCTTCTTGGGTATGATCGGCCGGAGTGCCGTTGGCCCACACGTTTGCGGGATCTTCCAGGTCAACCTCCACCGGAACAGAGGATACGGCGGGTAGCGTATGTTGCAGAGGAACTGATGGCCAGAGATGGGACGATGGTAGGAACCGGCATGGATGAGGGCCGGGCATGCGGAGCGAGGAACCGGCCTGTGCCAGCACTGCTCTGGGTGAGCGCCTGATTCATGCGAAGACGGTTCGTCGTGATGCAATACTGCGCAGTTGGAAGCTTGGGGTGAAACCAGACGGCGGGCAGGGGATGGATTGATCGTCGTGGAGTCTACACCGCAAGGTATTATCTGTTGAAGGTGCGGCCGGGATGTTGATACGCCTGTCGGAGCCGAATCGATGCTTGTATTGGTCGGAGAGGAGCCCAAGCTGGACTCGAACAAACGAGGCTGTGCTGGACGGATCCAAATCGGAACAAAACCACCTTACGTCGGATACGAGAGTCAGTCTGGGTCTGAGACACGAGCATCCAACTGTACCTTACCATGGTGGAAAAGGTCCCTCGAAGGGGGGTGGCTGTGAAGCGCGGCTGTGCCCGAGTCGAGTCGGCCTGGTGTAGCAGCAGATGCTCAGAGATGGACCTACTTGGAGATAGGGCGGGGGAAGGCGGAGCGGCAAAATCGAAGAAACTGGAGGGGCAACGAAGAGGCAGCAAGAAGAAGACAGCGTTTCCCTGCCTTGATGGGTGACACAAGGTGACAGGGAGAAGATGTGGCCGCGGTCGTCGCGGTCACTGGAGACGGAAACAGGTCGAGATAGGAGGTCAAAGTCAAGGTCAAGGTCAAGGTCAAGGTATCGGGAAAGAGAAGTTGACGAGGGGGGTACGACTTCCATCTGGAGTTACTGGTGTGATCTTGAGCACCTTCTTTTTAGGAAGGAGGCAAGAGCGAAAAGTCATGACAGTCGCAGAAAGAAAGAGGTACGTATGTATCTCTTACCCATGCCAGGCACCCTGGGCAAGCGTTTGCCCCTTCTCTTCATTCTCTCTTTCCTCGTCAACCAATTGCCTCTCTTTTGTAACTTGGAGTGCAGGCGCGGTGGATTAGGTGCTTCATGATGATTATCGGCCAGGTCATTCAAGTCGGTACACCACAAGGCACGTCAAGAAGATATTGGATGCTGTCAGCGAGGTACACAGTAGGTAAGGTAGGTACAGATGTCAAAGAGGAACCTTACTAGGTAGCAGTCAGAGGTACCACTGGCAAGGGCCCCCAGCCTGTCAAGTCCTCAAGTTGATTACGCCAGCGCGGAATTGACAGATCCTGGCCACGCAGCTCTACTCATGCCATGCTGAATATTCTCAGACACATGACTTGCTCGACTTCCTCGACGATGGACAAACGTACTGAGCACCAATCTCGACACTGAATTGGGCAGCTATCAAACATAGCTTCTATCCATCTCAAATTGCAATCGGGGCGGCCGTGCCCTCCATCGGCGGAGTTTTAGACCTTCACATTCCGCCCAAAACTCCCACACCGCCCACGATCCTCCCTCAGTCTAAACCTGTCACGTCATTCTAGGTAGGTTGCCAGACGTCTGGATGAAGAAAAAGGGGGCAGGCGCAGCGAGTTGCGCGCTCGAACCCCTCGACGCTGACAAACGCAGCCCTCCATTGACTTTTTACGTCAGCCTCAAGTCATCAATAGCCTGACTCGGTCCGCAACACTAATCTTGCTCTTGCGGCCAAAATCCAGCAGCTCGCCCTCTTGAAATAAAATAAAACTAAAAAGACCCTACTTTGTCCCAAACAACCTTTATTGAGACCCCTCGCCGGAATATCAGATCTTCTGCCAATCATCGCCCCCGCCAGACGAGCATGCGGTCCGAACGCCAGCCCCAGCAAACTTGTCAACTCACTGCAAACGCTGTGGGCCGTGAGGCAACCCAGCCAGTTGCAGTTCCAGTTCCAGCTCCAGCTCCAGCTCCAACCCAGGCCGCTTTAAACTCGGAGATTGACGACGGAAATCGTAGAGAGAGAAGAACTAAAATAACAGTAGAACCTACACCACCCCCCGGTCTATTCACACTGCTGCAAGTCATGCACCTCTGCCGTCGGACGGTGTAGGGCTGGGTTAGACTTTGGTCCAACTGCCGATGGCTGCTGCCGCCTCCTCGGACTTTCGTCGGATTTTGGCCAGCCTCGCGCAAACCTCACACTCCAGTCTCGCGATGCCTCAGCTCCTGCCACTTCGTGTCGTGGCCTGGTAATGGATGGCTCTCCAACACTTTGGAAATGTATCACTCATCTGCGCCATTGCCAGGACTGAGCCATGGACGGCTTTCCATGGTTGGGAGGGTGCGGGTTGCAACTTGAAACGCTGCAAGGAACGAGTACCCTGCCAGTTCCCCAAAAGGGTCAGGAGCCTGTACCGAAAAAGAAGCATTCTATGAATATTTCCCTACACCAGAAAAACGTCCAACCCAGGCTGGCCAGGGTCTACTTCTCACCCCTGACCGAGGCTTTCAGGTGTGTACCCACCCGAGATGCTACGTGAAACGGCCAGCAGACTTGCACTTGGCTGTTGAACAGCTGCAAATTGCCACAACAATGTCTGCGTCTGGCCAGCGCACTGCAAGGTCGCCGTGTCGTGCCTTCATTATCCGTCACGAAATTGCCCGTAGGCGTAGAATTCGACAAAAGAAACTTATTGGCCATGTCTAAATGCTAAATGCAGATCTGAAACTGTTCTGGACGCCTCCCGAGTGCTGCCTGGTTGTCCACTCCTTGCCAACCAAGTGTATGCAGGTGTGCTGTAATGCTAAGTGACCCAAAGCCCAAGGGGTATCTCCTCCTGTCCTCCTTTGAACCGAAACCGTATTCCGTAAACGCCCCTCTAGTCACTTGTGCCGTGTAATGTCCATCTTTGGTGACACTCTAGCCAAAGGATCCCTTCGCGCCAAATCAGGTAGAGTGCCCAAATTGTCTTTGCCTTTATATACCCAACCTCGAGTAATTATGGGATTGATATTAGTGTCCAACTGTGCCCAAAGGCTTCGTGGACGGAGCTCAGAATCCGAGACCCGTCATTCCCGTCACTGGGGAATGTTGATGTCTGGGCAGCTCGTTCTGCCAGCTGATTTCGCCGTAATCGGTCGCACTATGAAGATACGGCGGGCTTTGCGTCGTCGACTGCGAGGCCTGAGACGTCATGCCTGTTGAACTTGGCGTCAGAGGCATCTGGTAGCGTGGAGCCCCGCTGGTCGCAATGTAGTTGGGATAATGCATGCTGGTGCTGTAAGGGCTGCTGTAGGTGTCGTAGTCGATACCTCGTCCCAGTCCCTGTATCGGAGAATGAATGGACATGTTGTTGACCAGAGAATCTCCGCTTTGGGTGCGAGAAGGCGTGTAAGACGGGTACATGTCGGGACGCTGGCGCTTGACCTGCTCAGATCTCCTCTCGTCCGAGTCAAAAGCCAGGTCGATATGACGCTTCCGGTTGTGTACCTTCTTAGAGTCTTTGCGTACCCTCAGACGAACACCCTGGTCGCTAAGATGACGCGTCAGGTCGGTGCTCTCCTTCATACCTGGCCACGATCGTTGCGTGTGTACTTGGAACCTCAACGACGTGGTCGAAGTGACCAGGTACGTGTCTTCGCCACGGAGCTCGTAGAGACTAAACCTGAGTCTATAGAAGCCTTCCGTCTTGACAGAGAGGTCGCCAAAGATGAAGTAACCTCCCTCAATGCCGCTCATGCTCTTGACTTTGTGGAGAGAGGACACGGTAGTGCCGTGAAGTGCTTTGCTGACGTCCTGTTCCTGCTTGGCCTGTTTGCCGTCGAGGTCGTCGGCGAGGAGCGCTACATCAACAAAGTAGTAAGGATCTGTTTAGCAGTCAGCATGGTGCAACGACACAGTGCGGAACTTGTCGTACTCTGGAGACAGGCATCAGGTCTGCCGTACAAGCTGCGGTCAAAGTTGCGTTCGTCCGTCACTAGCTGCACGACTGGAGGCGGGTCGATGGGCTTTCTGTCTAGTTCAGAGTCAGAAACATCCTTCCTATTTTAGAGACGAAGCACAAACCTTTGTCCTTTCCTCCAGCAACCTTGGCGTGCTCGGGTTGCTGCTGGATTACCAGTGAGATACCGCCGCCGCTGACCCTGCTTTTCCTTGTTAATATGAAGTGCTACTTCGCGTGTGGGACGAGATGGTGTGTGTACCTTGGCTGTTGTGGCTCTGGAACAAAGCTGTTCATCGCCATCGGGGCGGAGTAGGGAAGATGGTATTGCAAGCCGAGAGACATTTTTGGCTGATGTTGAGATGGTGTTCCTCGTGATTCGGGTGGCGAAGCGCAAAAGCGCCGTGGAACTGGTCGCGTGACGGTGGTCTACGGACAATCGATGGGATCTAACTGGGTTCGTCCGATGCGATGCGCTAGATCACCGTAATGGCTTTGGCGGTTTCCTGGGTGACGATACCGCTGATGATTCGACAACCAGATGTTCGACAGCCTGATCAGCTAATACCAAGGGTGATGATGGCCGCTGAGAGACTCTGGGTAGAGAAGACGTGTTGCACTGCCGATGGTGGTCGAGAGTGAACGAAGGCTGCTGGATGTCCCGTGATGATAGAGAGTAACGGCAATGGAGAATAGAGTGGGAGAAGAAGGTTTAATGCAGGTGAGGAAGCTTGCGGCCGAACCCCTGTCACACGATGGGCTTGCCAGGCTCCCTGGTACCTCCGTCAAAGTAGTGACCGGGAGTGGCCAGGATGATGTGTGGATGGGGCAGAAACCGGAAGTGCCAGACGGAGATCCTCTCAGGCGAGAGACGGAACAGAGCAGAGTAAAGGATGACTAGCCGGGGGGTTGCGTTGGGGCCAGTTGTGGGATAATGATCGGTCCAGTTCTGTGCGGAGGGGCTAGGAGTTGTTCTGTCTTGGGATTGGTTGGGTAGAAAGTAGTATGTTTTTCCTCTCTGCTTTTGTGACCAGTTAGCTACTCTGACAGGCCTCTCTGGCTGCTTTCCGAGCTGTTATCACTTACTTCCAAGTAGTATAGGGCAGGGCTACCTTGACTTTTGGCAGAGCGAACGCGTTGTTGTGGTTTAAACACTACGACTTCCTTTAGGTGTTCCAAAAAGACTAGACTCGTTCGAAGTCGTCCCTACAACACAGGACAAGGGAAAGGGCGCAAAACCAGAAGCTGTAGCAGACAGTGCGCTTAAGCGTTGCCCAGACGAGGTTCGAGGTTCTAGGCCGTTGAGGAGATCGACAGGAAGACGACGTGCTTCAACAGGGAAGGTGCCCTGGGAGTATTGGAAATATGTTTGATGGGTAGTGTGTGAATCTGAGAAGGAATGGGACGACGATCCTAAGAGTGATGCTGATGTACGCAAACTGACGAAAGCCAATGTCGGTGATGGAGGGCTGAAGAGGATCAGATATAGCGTCGCAACTCTTCGGAGGTCGTTGGTATCGCACGGGGCGTGGAGTCTATCGAAGCAAAGACCAAAAAGGCTTTCAGGGGGTCGCATGAAGGGGGCGTGTGCAAGATGGAGCCGGCGGGACAGGAGGAGAGGAGGGAAGAAGTGGCAGGTGTGGGCAGAGGTCGCAGGGGAAAGCCCAAGAAAAGAAGGGTCAAGGACTCGATATGGTGTGTCCCGAGGGATACAATGTGAATGTCGAACTTGGGGAAAAAAATGCCGGAGACTGAGTAGTTGTACCTCTGTACCTCGCTGAAGGGGGGTCAAGACTTGGTATACTGGGAGCATCTAACCGCCAGATGGTGACGATGAAGTCGTAGAAAGTGACTCCGGTATCGTGTACGCACAAGTCAGTCAGTGTGAGTTGATCCCAAGCAAGCTCCGTTGTCGGTATCAGACGGGCCTGTGAAGGGTATTGGGACACAGCGCGATGAACGAAGGGTACGGTCTTCTTGTGCCTAGGATAAGGCTGGGGAGGCGAGACCCTATGTCAGGATGGCAGATGCCAGAAAGTGACTGACGTTCGGCGCCGTGTACTGATGAGGAAGAAAGAGGCCAAAGCCCTGGAGTCCTGGCTGCCGAGGAGAGGTTGAGAATCCCTGCGCTGCTCTGGTCTGTGCTACCAGGAGGTGATTTCCTTGGCGTAGCTACTTGTCGCCCCTTGTCAGAAGGGTAGAGGTCGTCGGCAGGAAGCGAAGTGTCAAGCAACTTTGGGGCGCTTGGGGGCGGCCACACAAGCCAGGTTCCGAGGACCGCAAAGGAGGAAGGCTAGATAACCGGTGTGCTGGCCACGATGCGTGTGATGATGCTGCCGACACGACAGGCGTAGGGCACTTTCCGAAGCCCAGAGAAGGAGAGGGCCGGGAGAAGCTGTGACGAGCTTGATTCTCACGGTCTGGCCGAAAGTGGCCAGGCGGACGCTTATGCGACAACCGTTTGGCGAGACGATGTTGAGGAGGTGCTGGGGGAAGCTGTCCGCAGTAGGCATAGGTCGAACCGATATCGACTGAGGCTGCTCTGGGCGGTCGACACGCTATCGACAGCGCATGAAGCACGGAGATGTACGAAAGGACACAGGCCACTGTTGCGGTACTTTTGGCGCCGTCGAAGAGGACCTCGCACTCAAAAGCTGGTAGAGGTCGAGCGTAGTAGTGGGACTCGCGTAGGGTTATGGTTATGTAAGGTCGGAAGATACGAAGGTGCCGCAGAAAGATATGTATCGAACAAGGAGGAGCAGCCTTTTTGGCGGAGCAGAAGCCAAGGCTGTACGCATCCAGAAGACAACCAGCTTTCGGCAGAGCCTTCAGATTATATGGACGTCTTCCCAAACCGACGGGCGAGATGTTGAGATGCTCGAGCTGTCGCAAGTTGATAAGAGTAACTGTGGTATGTAGTTGGATCGTAACAGAAGATGACTAGGGCTTTTCCTGCTCCGAGCTGGCTTGGGCCGGGGACAGGGCAGAATATCCGGGATAAATCAGAAGAGTCTAATGCAGTAAACGATGGTAATAGATAGAGAGGAGGTCTGGAGGAATGATTCGCGATACTGGATGAGAGTGAGAGATGATACTATCCCATCCCATATTATTCATGGCAGGGGAGGCAAGACAAGGATTACCATTGGCACGACGAAGGAGGCAAGGTAGATGGTCAGTGCAAGGAAGGCGTTTGGGCAGTAAAGGAAAGGTCCAGCATGTATCCATACAAGGTCCAGTACCTATCTTTTCCCAGGGAAAGCAGCTTCCCCTGGGCCATGCCTGCCATGTCGAAGGCCTCCACCACCGTCTGTCTGGAAGGTACAAGGCGGTGCATTCTGAACGTGGCCGTGGATGTAAGGTAAGAGTGTCGACAGGGAAGGACGTAGACAAGGGTGTGGGCATAGACGTGGGCGTGGGAGTGGACGTGGAGTGACTGGGAAGGGGCGTTCGGATGGATCACGGCGAGATGGCCGGCTGGTGTTGCTTCCTCGTTGAAGTGGAGAGGGTGCGGTAAGGTACTTCGAAACAGGTACCGATCGAGGTCAAATTGGGCTTCGGGAAGCGTGAACAAAGTACCGTAACCATACCGTCCCTGGGGCAAGGCAACGTGCTTGCAGCGTGACAGGTACCATGGCCAATAGGGACGGGTAAGGTGCCTTGCCTCAACTGAGCCCATGAATGAGAGTCTTCGTCAGTGCCTTAGCTAAGCTCTAGATGAAGGTACCCTTACCTAGAGCAACGTCCTCACATTGAGGCAGGCTCGGTACCTTGGCTCAGTGAAGCTAAGTATTCGCGAAACAGGCGTATGCCTACCTCTGGCGGAAGTGAGATTGGGCAAGGCGAGGTGGCTGAGGAGGTAAGAGTACAGCGTAAGGTACGGAGTACCCTTGGGGGAGGCAAGACTCAATCCACTTGCTCCGTGCGTCCGAGAAAGTACTGCAGCACCTACAAGCCCACCTCATGTTGCCTCTCATCCAACTTCAAGCCATGTACTTGGCCAAAGTGCCACAATTGCTTGCCTCCCGCCCACTTGGATTTCCCCTTGCGACCTACTACCTACGTAGTACACTAGGGTCTTTATCTACTTGTAGGCACAAGATTAGGTAATGTAGGCGAGGTGACGCCACTTACTGTGTAAGTAGAACGCTCGACTGGAAGCAGTGGGTAGTCAGGCTTGTCGGGTTACTCAAAGCAGGAAGAACGAGGCCAGTGGGACGTGAGAAAGCAGGCACTCCGGGTCAAATGGAAGGCAGGTGAAGGATACGGACCAAGATATGTACACAGTAAGGTAGGTAATCAGGTAGGTAGGTATGTTAAGGTACCTTAAAGGTAAGGAAGATGCGGCAGAGCAGGGTGGCTCGAAGCACAGAACGGAGCAGGACAGAGTCTGAGCTGCAGAGACCTGACTTCCCTCTTTTTCTTCCCATAACGCCGCTTCGCCTGCCCCACCTTAGCTCATCTCTCGAAGGATATCAGGCACAGATGCGCTGCACTGCAATGCTCGAGCAGCTGTCATACGCGCAGTGACACCGTACGGCTGCTTCCAGCGCTTGCCCCCGAAGAGTGTCCCTTGCAAGAGCCCACATCCCATTTGGCATTTGCAGCCTTTCGCTAGTGGAGAAAGGAACCCCATCTGGGTATTGCCAGTGGATTTGAGGAAGGATAAGGATATCGAGTCCGTCTACGCAAGGATGAGATGCGTCGGCGTCCAAGCACCGCGTCACTGCATCGTCTTGTCTTGGGCAAGATTTGCAGACACAGACATCCTGTAAGTTGCGGCCCCTCAACGTCGTCCATCATCGTGGAGCCGGACCCGAGCTGGACCCATGCGATGCATGTCACGGTGGCTCTTGTTGATCAGAGCGAGCCGCTCGCCTTGCCTTGGCCCTTGCGATAACCCGTCAGCAACCTTACACCACCCTTTGGCTCAATTTTCAAATGTGCCAGTGCTTGCGTGCTGCGAAGTTCAGTATCCATGTGCGCCTCCCCGGTCCACGTTGCCTGCTCAGTAAGTGGCTGTTGCAGTGTCGACCTCTCTCTTATGGGAGACTAAAGAGAAAAACAAAAAGAGAGAGTGAGAGAGAGAGTGTGTGAGACTGAGACAGCCCTCCAAAGGCCCGACCCATGATCCCTACCTCATCTCCTCTGATACTCCCATCATCCCTGTGTCTGGCCCCAGTTCGGAAGCCATATGCTCCACCTTCCCGTCTGTGCGCGGCGGAAGAAGCAGTCGAAGCAGGCATCGAGGCATGAATGGAAGCTTCTGAGACATCGCTTTGACAATTGTCGATGTTCTCGGCTCGAATCTCATCTGGCCTCCTCATCTACACTGCTTTGCAGCTCGGGAGGGTCCTTCAAACGTCGACAAGCACGTCGCCGAAGTCGAAGGATTCTTCATGCCAGCCCTTGCTCGGCCAACTCCGAGCAAAATGTCTCCACCCTCCGTGTGGAGACACGGGGTAAGCCAGGGCATATTTGTAAACATCTTCTTCTCGAAATGGAAGGCTTCTCGTAGCATGTGTCGTTCTTCTACGCCGACGTCGATGCGTGACGGGGCATGTCTTGTCCCGGAGGCGAGTAGGTCACAGTAAAATGCGTGGGTACTGTCTAAGGCAGGGTAGTCGGAGACAAGCCAGGCATATGAGATGGATGGATCGAAGGCGACCAGCTATCACAGCACCACAGTAAGCCTATGCGACATGGCACCTGTCATCGATCTGGGCTGTCTTACTAGGTACGATAGGTAGTACCCAAGCAAGTTGTAGCCCTGCGAGGGGCTTTGACCTCTTCTCTTGTCGTAGCCGCCCCAAGACGACATGACGCCTTACCACCGAATGCCCTGTCTTCACTTGCCTGTCATGCAATTGGCCTTGTTTTGCCTGCCTCCTGTCGGGTCGCGATACTTGGAGTCAAGGCATGCTGCCGATATCTCTTCTCGACCTTTGTCCGGGGCCATTTTCCAATCACCCGAAGAAACATGTCGCCATGGGTCACCTCGGCCACAGCTCGAGACGAACCTAGGGTGATATCACCGCCTACTTTACTTCACCTTACCTTACCTAGGTCCCTGAAGTACTCAAATAATGGTAACATTCACTTACCAAACCAAGCCAAGAAAGATTGAGCAAGAAACAAGCATCGTTCGACTTGAAGGTTCCTTCTGACTCCCTACTTGCTGCCCACCTCCAGGTACGACCGGGACTTGCTATCGCGGCGTCGCCATCTGTAGCTGGGAACACAGAAGAGCAAGGCAGTCAGGACCCCTTGGTATTACCAAATCTTCTCGTCAGTCAAAAAGCCCCACAGTTGGCATGGTGTTCAACCTGACAGGCAGGGGTATCGTTACAGTGCGCAAGGAATGACAAAACGACTTCCACTTGTTCTCCAGTTTTTCCTTCTGGCATCTCAGCGGAAACGGTCGAAGGGCCCGTCGAAGGACTTCCATCAGGGGTGCGTATGCGTACGCATACTGCGTGCTTGTACTATGTATGCTTCAGGTATCCGTACCCGACACAAGACAAGCAAGGCCTCGAACAAAGTCGCAAACCCAGTTCTCTCGGCTGCCTCGCTTCTTGGGCTCGCCATGTTCTCGTCTGGCCAGTCAGTTGGTCCCTCCTGCCTCCTGCCTCCTGCTCGTGTCTCCCTTCTCCTCTGGCCCCCTCTGGTGCGTATGGACTGCACAGCAAGTCATGACAGAATGCCTAATCAGTTCCTTCAACTGGTCCTACTGTGTGATTAGCCTGTAGAGCTTCGAGGTCCCGCAACTCGACAGCTGCACTACATAGAGCTGGTGGTGCAGCTCACCAAGTGGCTACGTAGGCACCTAGGTAGTGAAGAGAATATTTTTAATTCCTCCTTCCCTCGATCAAGCTCCCGCCTCCTGCAACGGCCCGTCCAGCAGTGGAGGTCTCTTAAGTGCCTTGCGGCGTAACTCAGCATCCACGCGATAACTTACCTCGTAATTAACTGCCTTGCGCAATGCAACTGTGACCTCAGGTATTATGTATGCACAAGGAACCGCCAGCCCCAGATGCCTTAGGGCAGCGGCCACTGGGCTGTGTGACTGCGGGTAAAATGCGGGTATTCCCTCTAAATTGCGCTGTAAGACTCCGACTCTTAGCAGGCACATCCCCGACCGTTGCTTCGCGCCTGCCGCTGCCGCTGACTTCATCGCCTATTACCACCTGGCCCGCTCTGTCCTCCTGTCACTCCTTCCCGCCCTGCTCATCCCAGCTCCCTTTCGTCGAGACGCCAGGCACAGCATAGCATTGGCACAAGACTCGGGAAGGAGGCATTCACGCGTAGCAGGAAACAACTACGTGCCTGCTTGCCTGCCTTGCCTGCCCAGGGCAAAAGAACGAGTGCCTTATCGCACCATGTGAAAGACCGACCACCCATCTCTACGACGCTCCTCCAACTTCACATTTCACGATGGTTGCATAATATATCCTCTTCAATTTCTCCTCCCTATTCCTCTTTTCCACTTTATCCGGCTGCAGTCCCTCACCTTTGAACTCGACTTCGACCTCAACCCTTGGCCCCGACACAACTTGCCTATTCTGCATCGAACAAGCAAAGAAGTTTCCGTCACATGCCTCGACGGCCGAGCCTCGCCGTCTCCACTTCGACTGCTAATCTCCTTTCCTTGTCCACCATCATTACCTGGTCGCCCCGTTCTGTTGCTCATCGCCATCCCTCGACTGCATCAAAGCGCAAGCTGCTGTTCTGGCCACCCAATGACGCCTTCCGTATCATCCGACGATTCACGCTCTACTGGCAACCTCCAGGTGCTGCGGCAACATCCGGCACTGTTCCTCTGTCCGCGAGTTCATCAACATTGAGGCATAAGTCCGTCATTGGCACTGCGCGCCTGCCTGCCGGCTAGGCTTGTAATTACCCACCCCATGGGTACCCATGGGTTACCCAGATAATAGGTTAGGTAGAAGCTTTACCTATAGGTCTAACCCAAATAGTCTATGAGGCTATAGGTACTTATAGTATTACTTATAAGTAGCTATAAGTACTTAGCGAAATAGTATTCTAAATAATAAGTAATTATAAGTATCTAGGTAAAATATATTAAAATACTAAAAGAAAGATAAATAGTAAAATATAAATAATTTAGTATTTAATAATAATAATGAGTAAAGATTATTATATAAGTTATAATTATTATTTATAGTAATTATTTATAGTAATTAATACTAATAGTAATTCCTAGTTTCTATAAAACTAACTATTACTACTAATACTTATTCTTTTATATTATTTTATTTTTCTATATTAATATCTTTTAATTAAATATTAATTTTTTATTATTCTATTTAGTATTCTTATTCTACTTATACCTTTTTTTATTACTATAAAAATATACCTTAATAATAATAAAATTTAAATTAGTCTCTAATTAATAAGATAATATTAAGATTAAGTAAAAGAGAATAAGAAATAATTAGGCTAATTAATATATAGTAAAAAGAATTAAAGTTTAGACTACTAGTAATATATAAGAATTAATAAGTAAAAATAATATTTTTCTATATAATAGTAATTTACTTTATATATATAACTATTAAATTAATTACTAAATAAAAATAAGTAAGGTAGAAAATAGTAAATAATTAGTAATATTACTTATATTTAAATAT
>QAPF01000572.1:0-23931 GCA_004367935.1 Colletotrichum sidae | reverse complement strand
CCCTAACCCTAACCCTAACCCTAACCCTAACCCTAACCCTAACCCTAACCCTAACCCTAACCCTAACCCTAACCCTAACCCTAACCCTAACCCTAATTGTCTCTTTCTACGCCTGTCCATTCGAGCGACATTACTGTATAAATTACGCGTTCGGGTGTGGGTGGCGCAACATTGTGACGTCGGCCAGACAGCCAGCCGGGGACTGTGGTGGCGTGATATGCTGGTTGGAGCCGTTGAGCCGGTTTCCTGTCCACGCCGGCTTGATGTACTGGCTAAGCTTTTCCAGCAGCTAAAATATTCCTCGGCAGGGGTCAAAAGTGCTTGGCAATTGTACCTCAGCCGGGCTTAGGCAGCCGTAGGGTAAGTAACAGAGGATGCGGAGTCGTCCGGGGTCAGGGGCTGGCGAGTTGGATGTTGCAGAGAGGAGAATATGACAATATCGAGTGGCTAGACTCGAGCGGAAGGGTGGTCCGGACAGAACCATGGTTCTCGTACGTATCGGGGAACCTTCCAACAGCGTGGAGCCCTAGTGTCGTAGGCGAGGATTGCCGCTTTTCCTTGTGATATCCCATCACTTCATATCCGATGACATATTCTCAACTTCTCCGCTTTGAGGAGTCGGCTATTCTGTGATGACCACCATTCCTACCTGCCTAAATCGCTTGGACAAGGGCATGGGATGCTTATCTGGTGTAGCTTGATAAAAATGTCACACCCTTCCGGCGATGAATACGAGCTTGTATCAATCATCGGGAGATCTATGCCTCTCTGACCATGGTTGACGCTGAATCTGCACATGGGCTGCCGAGAACCAAAGTTACTGCTGCAATGAATGACCAGAGGTACGAGCAGCGGATGGAGTTTGTTAAATCCATTCTCCATCAAAACGGCCTACAGGTACGATTTTGCTCCTTCATGCCTGGGGACCACTACTAAGCACACGTCAGGCTGAAAGCATCGAGCCCGTCGAGTACGACATGAACAGCCCGTTCCCTTACAACAACTTCATATACCGCGTCAACCTTTCGTCCCCCCCGACCACCGCACAATTTGTCAGAAATGCGCGAGCAGAAACCCCTCAGCCGGGTACGGTGCCGTGTCCGGCCGGCACAACGTCTCTCATCCTCAGACTAGCGAACCCAGACCCTCGGATTGGCATCAAAAACACCAACCGGGTCGAGAATGAAATCGCTTCCATGGTCCTGGTACGACAGGCACTTTCGGCGTCCAAGTACAGCCGCATCGTCCCAGACGTATACACGTGGGCCAGCATGTCTGATGGCCAAGGGTTCAGCATGCAACAAGCGATGCCTGGACCGTGCCTGAGAGAGCGGGTTTTGACGACTTCTCCCTACAGAGCAAGGCAGTCCTTCTTGGGCAAATGGCAGATATCCTGGCTTTGCTACAAGGCTTTGAGGTCCTAGAGACAGTGGACAGCTTTGGGGGGTTGACATTTGGGCAAAACGGCGAGCTCATTAGTGCGCAGATGACCTTGTTCGCCGGGGCGCCTTCTCCGACGTATACCGGTTTCCGGCGCAACATATTCAACGTCAAGCTCCGGGAGGCTGACGATAACCCTGTCATGCAAGGTTGGCGGGAGGGTGGTGTTCGATCGAGACTGGACGCCTTCATCGATGGTGGTCTCGCCAAGGCCCTAGCCGACCTTGAACAGACGAAAACTCTCGTTCATGCTGATTTTAGTAAGTTGATACCTCTTGCAGTGTCCACTGCGAAACTTGATCTGATCATGACTCTCTTCTCAGCCACCAATAATCTACTCTTCGATCCCAGCACGCTCCAGGTAACTGCCTTGCTGGACTTTGACTTCTCTTACGTCGGCACGGCCGCAGACGAGTTTATGGGCTTCTCGTTTGGAAACATCTGCGGCGGTACGCTTCCAGGGCCGTACGAGAGCGCGGCTGATCAGCTCGCCCTTCGCCAGCTCATGCTCTCCGGCTTCCGCGAGACACCCCCGGCAGGATGGGAATCTTCAGAGACTCAGCGGGATCTTGCAGAAGAGTGGGATAGACAGCTGGCTCGCGCAGGTGCAGCCAGGCCGTCTACGATATCTCTCTTCGAGGAGATTGCCAATATTTACTGGCTTCAAGACAAAGTGAGCCCTTTTCAGCTGCATAATCCAATGATGAGAAAGCGTATGACGGAAGAGCAACAGCGTAAAGCCCGGAAGACGACGGAGGACTTAATGATCAAGTTTCTCGTTATGTAAGATAGCTATCTATAGATAGTAGTCCCTAAAGAGTAAGAATATTCACCTTCTAATTCAAGCTCTTCTGATATAAGTCAAAATAGTATTAGATAATAACTACTAAAGACATAGAAGAAACTAGTACTAAATTAAAGTTATTAGTATATATTATTTTAAGTATATATATATATATAGAAGATTCTTTCGATATATTATTTTTTAATATTTAAATATAATGATTTAGAATATAAATAATAATAAAAAGTAGAATTCTTAAAATTCAATAAATTAAATTATAACTCTTTTTTAAAAAACTTTTTTTCTTAATATTTATATTAGAGCTATTTACTATAGTAAAAGCTATATTATCTTAATATCTTAGAAGCTTAGTAGACTACTATAGGCTACTAGTAGCTCTATGCATATAACAAGATATGACTTCGCTAAGTACTGGAGCTATATTATTCCCATGCCGCACAGCTAGGTAGGCGGGCTCCAGGTCGGTGGTAAGTATGGACCCGTGGACCTGAGGCAGGCAGGTCCCTTAGGTTACCCGGGTCGCCACGGTTTACCCGGCGCAGGGCCTGTCGAATCGTCTACCTGCATTGCCGGAGACGGGACGCACTCCACTTATGACGAGGCCGATGTAATCACCCAGCTTCCCTGTATGACTTGGTAAATCCTACTCAACCAGCAACATCAGGCTACCAACAATCTTCCCTTACCAACTTCATTGCATACGCACCACAGAACGCACTTCCCGTCTATTTTACCGCCCGTGGCCAATTCCACCAGTACGACATCTCACAGTATGAGTTCAGCGCAGTATCCCAGTCTCCTCCTCCTCCCATTTCCACCCCGGCCGCCATCCCGCGGCGCCATCAGCGCCGCCTATCGCCCGTCGCTTCAAGCTGCTCTGTGCAGGGCCAGGAATCCCGGCCAATCATCCATTCTCATTGTCGCCGTTGTCTGTCCGCTACTCCGCGGCCTAGCTCCTAAGACCAAGTCACTGCCGTGGCCTGCTGCGCAGTCGCTGTTGGCCGGCATTTACAGCCTCATCGCTGTGGTGTGCGCAGAGCAGTCCATCGCCACTGACGCGAACGCCGGCCCGGGGTCTGTCGACGCTCGTGTCATCTTGGTTGATCACGATGCCCGAAAGAGATTCGCTTCTGACTTTGTCGCTTCCATCGAGCCTAACAACACCACCATTGTTGATTTGTCAACCTTTGCATCTGCATATCACCCTTGGCATACCATCTACCATGCCGATAGCGAACAGGGCTATCAAACTTTGTCAATGTTCCTCAAGTTTGCTGAAGGCCGACAGACAATTCTTCAGTCACAACTCGTCGTTGTCCAAGCCGGGCTTAGCATGAATCTGAACCCCGACATCGAGGACTTGAAGGGCAATGAAACAGAAAGCAGCCCAAGCTACCCAGTCGTGTGTTTGGGCGGCACATTCGATCACCTTCACCCTGGTCATAAGCTACTGTTGGCCGCCTCGACCCTATTACTCCGCGTACCAGACAGAGATGCAGGCTTCAGCTGTCGCCTTGTGGTGGGAATTACCGGAGACCAGCTCTTGAAAAACAAAAAATACGCAGATCTAGTCCAGACCTGGGACGAACGGGCCCAGTACGTAATCGACTTCCTAGCATCTCTCCTGGAACTGGACAAAGGGGTCTGGAAGAAGAGGAACACCCACCATGGCATCGTCAAGCTGGGGCCTGGGCACGTCGAGGTGAAATTTCGAAGCGGCACCATAACGGTTGAGTGCGTCGAGATTCAAGATGCGTTCGGCCCCACCATCACGGTACCTGAAATGGATGCCTTGGTGTTTTCGGGAGAGACTCGCTCCGGTGGTCAGGCGGTGAACGACCGGCGGTCCGCACTGGGCTGGAAAGCGCTAGAGACGTACGAGGTGGACGTTCTAGGCGCGCAGGGCCTCGATGACGAGATTGATAAGATGGAGGACTTTACGAACAAGATCAGCAGCACAGCCATTCGCCAGCAAAAGGCCGAGGCGGCAATCAAAACCGGCCTTTGACTTGGGCTTACTGGATGTTCGTGAAAGCAGAGAGATCCGAATTGATAGCCTCGAATTCGGTAGCGTGTACTTGGGTTTTGGGGACAACATTACAGCATAGCCACAATAACTAACATGCTCATGGGCTCATATGAGCATCATCGGCAATGTGTCTGCACAGCTTGGTTGACAACTCCCATTTACTTTCGCTTCCGCATCAACGCTTCACTCTATCTATCCTTCTGCTGACGCCGATGTTAGCCTAGGATTGAAGATCATTTCCGTATCCCATCACTTGGGGGGCACTTGACTCGCGTATCTCACAGGTAGATATAGTAGACTCGGAAAAAAGAAACCTTGAATACAATCCTGTCTCAACCGACTGAAAAGGTCGTCCACCAGTCACTCGACATTCCTTAGTTCTAGTTCTATCACCTTAATGAAGACTGATTTTGCGACTTGAGGACTTGGCATCTACTCTACCCTGGCCTGTCTCAGCCAGTCTCCAACCAGGCAGAAGTCAGTCGCACTAACAACAGAACGCCTGTTAAATAAGTTTTGGCGCGAGCCCCGACGATATGAGTAATCCACTTCAAGAAAGATCCCGATTCATTTACTTGCGGTGAAGCGTTTGAGGTAGCCCTGAACATCAAAAAGATGTCTTTGCCATGGGTACGGTATGAACCCGGCTGTAGCAACCTCAGCCAACAGCTCTTCTGGGCTGGGCTACGCATTCTCGAGCTATGACAAGGCGGAGGAGCAAGTGAGTGATGGGAAGTACTCAGCTGTCCGTAAGTAGACTTCCCAGAACAAATACGCTTGCGATTTCGAGGAACACCGGCTAGTGTCACATCAATTCTTCGCCGACGTTGCTACCCCCATCAGGGTGATTGCCGTCTCATCCAAAGCTAGGAGGTAACATAATCCATTCTAGGCTGATCATGGGGGTGCCACCCACGGAATGTCAACCGCGAGAGGAAAAAGAGTAGTTGATCACTTCAATAAGTTGTGCTTGGTTTTTAATTCCCCTTATCAACTGTTTCATCGTTTCTTTGCATGACCAGAACCCGAGACTCGGAAATGTTGAGTCGTTAAGTGGTTCTTCGCCACCCCGACATCTCAGTATTGGACTCCCTACGCAGTATCCGAGCACTGCAGTATACACACCAGGCCTCATTATCTACTATGCCAATGAGATATCAGATCTCTTTCTGCGGGATATTACTATATTCAATGTGCAGACTGGTCTGGAAGGATGCATCTGTCTCCTCGGTTCTTTTTCTCGTTACTTCATCCGGCTTCTCCATCCGGACCCATTGTTTGTCTCGGGCATAGATATGAGGTGTCAGCCGTCTCATAACAATCCCTCCAACTAGCCAAGCGCTGGATCCACTTTGATAGGTCGACGATATGCTTTTGCTTAGTTCAACAGCTTCTCGAGAGCTTCACAGGTAGTCGCGTACGTACTCGCGTCTGGTGGTCCTATGTGTTCCTAGGATCGTGGGTGGCGAGGGGAAATTGAGCCTGCAGCAGCCGCATCCTGTGTCACATAGTTCTCTTGTTTCTCGAAGCTCCCATCCGGCATCTCCGAGTTTACATGGGTATTGGAACATCGTCTCAGTGTGCTCTCCAACCGTCACTGGGTCTATTGAAAACATCCATTGGCAATGCCGCAAAATTCCCTGAGAAGTATGGAGCATTCGGTATTAACGGCAAACTTTCCTACGGACCTTTACATCCACCTGAGACTTTGTAGCTTTACTGGTGTTAATTGTAGAGACCTGTAAATGACGAAGATGTACCAGGGTTTAGCAAAAAGTTTCAGCGGAATAGCGGTCCTTGCCGCTATGCTTGTGACGGGTAGCAGTCACTCGGTGTTGAGAAGAAACAAGAGGCCGATCAGTCCACACCCGCTTCCATGCGTATCCTCCTGAGGTGGAGACAGCAGGCAGGCTCTTGGTCACTGGGACAGAGGGGCGGGAGAATTCATTACCGTTCCAGCCTCTTCCGGCTCATACTCTACGTCTCCAGTACCACATTACGACTCATGGAGACATATCAGAAGATTTCTCAAGAAGCTCTGTGCGCACATGAACCCAGCCCTTAATGTTCGACCTTACTGTATGTAAGATAGTCGATCAGTGATGAGGAGAAGAAAAATATCCCTCGAACTGATATCAGCAGTATAAATATCCTTCATCATGGTATTGCCACTCGATGACTTGAACGCTGACTCCCTCCATGCTTGAGCCGGTCATCTTTTATGAAAACAGGCATCCCGTTTCGAATCTCGACCTTTCCCATGCCTGGTAAGATGATGACTTCAAAGTGTATAGTCGATATTTTCGTCATGTGTTTGATTAGCTCCTGGATGGCACACGCTGTTCACGGCGCACTGGATTTCGAGCAACACATACGACAAGCTGAAAAGCGGTCATTAAATGCTTGGGTATCGATTAACTACGATGGAAACTGGCCGTGCTCACTCGAGCATCTCAGAACAATCTATACCGCAGTAGAGTACGCCAAAATTCTGGCCAACGGGGCAGTCGTGGCTTTGGAAGAATCCGGAGCCACTTCATCGGCGTATAGGCGCTGGTTCGGAGGTACGTTGTCAGACATGATTGGAGTTGATGGTACAAAACCTGCATAGATGAAAAAGACTTGCTCTCATTGAGAGGCTTATCTCGTGGTCGACGTTCAGCTAAGTCCTTTATACACAGGCCAAAATGCTAAGAGATCCACGCTCGAAGCCATCAAGATACACCATTACGAAGCCGTCCTTGCCGGGCTGCGAGGGCCCGAGTCTGGAAGCGTCAAGTTCGTGGAGACAGGTGGCCCAGACTCGGAAAGACTCGTATACAGCTGCCCCGCTTTAGACGATGCCCAGTGTGTCTCTGGCGAAGCAGCCGCGGTTATAAACTTTGGCGATGAGGGCTTGAAGGTCAATTTGATTTACCTCTGTCCCCAATTTTTCAACAAAGCCAGCCACTCAGAGATGCTTCGCAACTGGCGGAAAGGCCTCTACACGCCATCGGCAGGCTTAATTCTTCTTCACGAGATGCAGCATCTCGATTCCATTGTGGGCTCGAACAGACGGACTCTTGATTACGCTTACTCAGTCACTGCGTACGTTCTCAGTCTCAAACGAGTCTTTGGGGAAACCTTTACAGAGATGGGTAATATACTGACATCGATGATTTCAGTTGCGAGAGTCTCAACGATGGAAACAAGACATCTAACGCACAGAACCTTGCATTTTATGCCCTGGACGTATTGGCAAGTCCACCAGCCTAGAACCACGCTGGATCAGTGAGGGTTGAAATTTATTATAATCTGCAGCATCATAGCTTAATAACTCACCGTGACGATAGAGCTTTATCCTGAACACAATGTATGCCTAGCAACGTCCTAATTCTTTGCGTTTTAACCTGAAAGTCTACGATTAAGCATGGTGCCAAGTCTCCATGGTATCAGGTTCGGAGCTGGTCTACCAAGCTTATGGATCTCATGGAGCAGTAAAACTTCAGGCAGGTACTGCGAACAACCGACGCCCAAAACATGATAGGATTTTCTGGCTATGACGCATACATTTCCAGCTCTGAAGATCTGATTTTCAGCTCCTTCGATTAT
This sequence comes from Colletotrichum sidae, assembly GCA_004367935.1. Classification (NCBI taxonomy): domain Eukaryota; kingdom Fungi; phylum Ascomycota; class Sordariomycetes; order Glomerellales; family Glomerellaceae; genus Colletotrichum; species Colletotrichum sidae. Next base: position 16,066 of record QAPF01000572.1, on the reverse strand, counting down.
CCCGTCATGATGGGGCATTGCCAATCCACGTGGCAAAACCTGAGCCACATATTCGATTATCTTATGTAGCATCACAGTCGATAGAGTTCAATGTGCACCAGGGTCGGGCCGCAAACTTCCCACGCTGAGCGGACCAAGACTCCGGGCCGGTGTGGGGCCGCTTTTGCGGCGCGGGGCACGGAATCCTTCGGAATCTCTTTTCCGAGGCGGAAGCAGCCTTTTTTTCCCCTGGACTTCTCCTTTTTGAAACAAAGGGATGTCGTTTTTCATCATGCATGCAGCGTCTTACTTGATGTCTGAGCATTTTGCCGGAGCAAACAGGCGGCACTGTCATCCCGGAGACACGTATGGCTACAACTGCATTGTCCTAGACTACGGACCTTCTATAGCTGCTGTTTCCTTCACTCCATGAGTTGCAAGAGAAGTGGTACCCCTATTTTCCAGGTCGTCTTGAGAGGTATAAAGTTATGTGTGACATATGGCTTCATCCCTCATTCGCTGAGGGTTTCTTTCGTTTATCCAATCCAAACAGAAAAAGAAACGCTCGTTTGATAGTGATGCTATGGGTTTTACATCTACCAGCCCTATGAGCCCCATGGTCACTCAACGGCCTCCACACATCTGGGTCTCAGTTCCTTTGAGCAGTTTAACTAGGGTGTCTAGTTGCCGACCTTTTCCTTGGCCAATTCCAGAGACTGACCAAGCAGGTTCGAGTACGTTTTCTCCGCAGCTCGTAAAGCATCCTCCCATCTCTTCGCGGTTTCCTTGATCTTCTCTACATCCTCTGCAAGAAAAGCTCTCTTTTCCTCCAAATTCTGTGCCTCTCGTTCAATGGCCATAACTTGTTGAAAGATGCAGTCGTTCATCACGCCAAAAGCTCCGCTAAGATTACGATCGAGAGTCTCAGTCAGACCATTGCAGGATACAGCTGCTGCCCCCGATGGCATCGAAGTGCCTCCGCAGCTACTGCCAAAGACGTTCGCATATTTGGCGTGAAGTGCCAGGAAATCGGTCCGGAGGCTCTTGTGCTGCTGCAACTGGGAAAGGCTCTCAGAAGTGGGCGGCAGACTCTCCAAGGCCACGGTTGCTTGCCGAAGTCGGCCCTGGGCAACGTCGTGCTCGAACCGGTGGACATTGACAGTACTCTGGGCAACGACGACTTCCAGCCGGAGCCGTTTGCGTTCGCGCTCCAACTCCTCTGTTAGGGCGTCCAGCAAATCCGTTCTCTTGCGTTTGAGCTTTTCGAGGTTGCTGGACGACGTCTGACTCTCTTTCACAGACGATGGGAGCAGCCCCAGACCACCGTGCGAAGAAAGTGTCGGTGTTGCCGATGGTGTCTGGAGGGAACAGGATGCCGGTGACGGATCATGAAATTCACCATGCATCGGTACCTTGGAAATCATGTAAGTAATCATTCGCCGGGGTAATGCACGTCGTACCTCTTGTACACGTGGGAACAGTACCCTCGATGTGTGGTGACTGACAATGTGCATTCCACCTGCAGCTGGCGAGATCGACTTCTCCCTGGGCTCCTCGCGCTCGGTGTGCGTAATAACAGGCCCACCACTCTTTGGGCTGCAGGCATCCTCCTCAGACGTCGGTCCTCGTTGCGTACGATCGCCGGAAGGGGTGGTAAACGGGTTTCTGATGCTGACCGTCGTCGGAAGTGTGGCGTTTGTCTTTGACTTGGATGCTCCGTCGGTCTGGCCCGGGCGTTCGTTCATTTTGGAACACAAAGTCCCTGACGTTGTTTCGATCTGTGCGAAAAAGACGTTAGATCATGTGAAAAGCCAGGGGCCCGCGGTGACGGTAGGAAGTCCCTCTGTTCAGTGTGCGTTTGCACGCCGAGGCTTACCCCTTCTTCGATGACCTTCTCGACATCGACTTTGGCGAGAAAGCTGCGGTGTGGCCCTCTGACAGATGAGCGGCCTTGAGCACGGCGGTCAATCTGAGCTCTGAGACGACGCCGAGCATCCTCCAGGGCGACTTTGCTTCGGCAAAGGTGTCGCAAATTCGCAAGTAAGCCGACGCTCCAGTTGTTTGGAGAGAACTCGGCGCCTACGATTTCCCCCAGGTCGTCCAAGCTCCACGTACTCAGAATCTCCTGAACGTACTGGGACTTATCATCCGCAATGACAACCGGCGTCTGCATCGTGGCTGTTGCCCCTGGTGGCGGTGATGACTTCCGACTGGCGAGGAGAGAAGTCAGGGGGATGTGGTCAAAAAGGAACCCCATGGAGAAGTTGTAGCAGCTGATAATTGTGGGAAGTATGCGAGGAAAGGCTAGAGTGCTGACCGCTGGGTTGATAAAAAAGAAGACGGTAGGGATCATGCAGCGCAGTAAGAAGCGTGTTGAGCTGGCAAATACCATGTCCTGGGCCGCTGCAGCAATCAATGGCTGTCTGCATCACATGTCTTAGACTGTGACTTCAACGCTCTTAAGACCATAAATGATCTTTCTAGGTTGTTCTCAAGTTATACATACTACATACATGTAAACGCGTTTGCACGCATTCTATCTGCTTTGCATGAAAAGAAACAAGGCGGCTTCAGACTCGCCATCATGCGCACGGGCATGGGCGTCTAAGAAAGAAGTTGGAAGGACGGGAACCAGTTGGAAAGGACCTACGGGGCCAGGACCTGTAGCAAGTTAGTAGGATTGGCGGCAGATTTATGGTTGCCCTATGGGATGAAGCATTCTCAGAGCGTATGTGGCTTCCGACATCTCGGGATAACCTGAAAGCTCACTCTAGAGCCACAAGCCGTAACAGTGTCCATCTCAAGAGTAGCGACCCGTTTCACTTGTTGAATCAGGTCCGCCTGACTGACTCATTTTCATTGAAGGTTATTGATGCAGAGGCAAGACTTACCCTTTAAGCCTAACAGACGATGGATGAATCAACCATCGTGGAGCCTTGAAAAGGACTCTTTTCGAACGACCAGAGACGAACTCAAGGGGCTCGTTCCCCTCCCTCATCTTGCGCTATGCATTGGAGATCAACTTTACGATAGGAGAGTGGCCTTGTCGAAGTATTCGTCAAAAATACTGCAGGCACTTGATCTGGCCAAGAGTGAAACGAAGCTCGGCAGATTATTATCGACATCATAGTATAGATACGTGTAGCAGGTCCGAGGCTCAATATTAGGCGATGAAGTTAGACCCCAAGTCCCTAGATTCTGCGTTGCAGCATACTCGCATCGGGAGTTTGATGTAGGTCCGCAATACCTAACACCACAAAACTTCTTGTCTGACAATGATGCGCATAGCGAAGGGCGGACATTCGAGGCATAATCGAATTCGCACTTGTGACTATGAAGGCTCAAGTCACCCAGTATCAAATGACAGACATTAACAGTAGTTGTACGAGATTGACTTGTGCCAGAAAAGCGATCAGAAATTCTTCCCTAAAGTATGAATTGTTCTGGCTCTTGAGGCGCGCCAGTGCTTCCATCGCGCACTCCTTCTTCCGATGCCGCTCTCCCCAAGTCTCGAGGCTCCAAAACGCTGAATAATAGCTCGTGTAAGATGCTGGGTGCTGCGATCTTTATATCCCTGTGCAGTTCGTCCTAGGTCGCCTTGGACGTAGTCTTCTTCTTGGCGGCCTTCTTCACGGTGCCTGAAGCGCTCTTGCCAATTGCGCCATGTTTCGCATCTGAAAACACGGTTAGCATGGCGCCGACTGAGCTTACGAGAGGAAAGAAAACATACTGTTCTGACGAGCCAGACGAGCGTGGGATGCGAGGGCCCTCTTTGCTTGCTTGGCCTGCTCTCTCTTCGCCTTGTGGACAGCTCTAGCCGCGCGGGCGTTCTGCAACGCTTTGATTTGCTTGTCGGTGGCCATTTTCTTTTCTCGGGCTTGATATGCTGTCTGTTTGTTTGAAAGTTGCTATGTTCGTAGGTTATTTGGTGTTGAAGGTTGTGGTGAAGGAGGGGCAAAGTACAGAGCAGCGTGTTTATAGACAAGACATCCATATCCACGATAAGGCAGTGCCCAGAACCCGAGCGATTAGGCAGGTGGGTCTCCGAAGCTCCTACTACATACGAAAAGAAAAGTCCAGTACTGGCTGACAGTGATGGAATCCGAAGGACGGCGTTTATTCAATCAAGCCACTAGACTCAATGTTTGCTTCGGCTTGTAAGTTAATTCCTTATTCAGTCGACTTGAATATTGCCTATACGGTATCTTTCTGCCCCTTGCAGTTGTTAGGATCAGGAAAAAAGAGTGTTATATTTTTGGAATGTACTCGCTTCCTCGCGGTTCCTCACCACCGGACTAACTACCTCAACAGAAGGGCATTGAGTTTTGGCGAGGTCATTGCGAAACCCTGGCTGGAAAGGCTGTGACCTTGGACAATGTCAAACATCCTCCTTACATCGAACACTGGACTCCAGATATGTCAAGCTGTCTCAGAACTTCGCAGACAGAATAAATCCCACTTCTATGCTAAAATTCTGAGGTTACAACAAGTAGGCAAACCTTATATGATGATCAGCTGTTCGAAGTTTTCTGTATGCTTTAGCTCACTACTTTGAGGACGCGGACTAACCTGAAGTATTTGATCTTAGAGTAAGATAACATCCATGTGTTTGAGAGTGTTTCCCAACTTTTGCGTCAGCGACACACATCTTAGTTACTTTAATAGCTGAGCAATGAAATTACTTACATTCAAGTTGACCTACTTCACTGTATACGTGATACCTAAGCGCCTTGGAACAAGCTAAGTTTAGGTTTCAAGTTTAAAAGTATCTCTTCATGGAAAACAAAATTTGCCAGACATCTTGCAAACATAAGCTTGCATACCTATGGTTGGGATGCTGTCTGCCCATGTTCGTGGCTTGGAGATAGGCGAGTTGCTTGTTTCTTGTGGTAATGAAACAGACTTTTCAAAGCAGATGAGCCTATTGGTTATCCCTCTCAAGCTGACAATCATTCTCAGTGATGATGATGTGTCGTGATGGCTTCATGGCTGTGGGACGCTATCCCGAGTCACGTGACCCGCACACGTAAGGTCTTCCTTATTTACATAAGACACGCCCACGAACCCATACATCAGACAATGCCGCTCCGCGGATAGCTTTCAAACACGAAAAAGCCTTTACCCACCCTACTGTTCTCCGATTGCCATACGGTACGGTTCATCGCACAATGGAAGACTGTACACTTTGGGAATTCTACCAATCTTGACTGGTTGGGGTGGTTAATGAGGATATTTCGTTATCCTGTATCGTGTCCGGAAATATGCGGCTATGAGAGTATTGCAAATGGACGCCCCGATTTGACGATGTTGCACAGACCTGGTTGTAGTAACACAGCTGCCCACATCAGCCATCCCTGCACTAAGCCCCCACCAACCGAAGCACGTGCCGAACCGCCTGACAGAACTAATGTCGCGTCGAAACGCGACGCGTTTTGCTCCTTCGTCAACCTTCCCTTCTCCCAAACATACCACACCACACTTCCATCACCTTACAAGTTGCTCCGTACCAAACAACTCACTCACAAATAACCATCATCACCTTCAAAATGCCCCGCACCGAAGCCGACAACAAGAGCGCCAAGCAGGCCCGTGCCGCACACGCGCGCGCTGTCAGAGCCGCAAACAAGGAGAAGCGCGAGAAGCTCAAGGCAGCCAGAATCGCGCTCATGGCGCGCGCTCGCAGTGCGAAGAAGGACCAGAGTGAGCTCTTCTCCTTTCCTTTACAGTAATAATTTACTAACTATGCTGCAGAATGATTTGCTCAATTCAGGTGACGAGACTGGCGGACCCAGATAGCTTGCATCAACGACTCATCGCCGCTGAACACTCAGGGTGCAGACCGCGACTTGTGGGATTGGAGTCTTGGTGGATGGAGGAGGCGTTTTCCCTTAGAGTTTGAGGATCGACGTAGGTCTGTCGGATATATATATGCGTTTGTCTTCGGTCAGCCCAAGGACGGCAATTGTTTTGATGTACGATATCCTGTCTCGCAGGTCAGGCTCCAAAATCTATTTCCGTTTCAACACTATTGGAGGCTCGGAGGGACGCGTCTATGTGGACATCATCTCGACCGCGTGCTTTCTCAATTGCGCCAGGTAGAGCTCTACATCATGTTGCATCTGCAACGAAGGCTTCACCCCTTCACACAGGCCTGAGCTGGACGGTCCCAACGGAATAATGTATCACGATGCCATGTAGACCGCCGCGTCAAGGGTCGAGCCCGGCTCTTCAACTGCGAGTCTCGCCATCGAGGTACCAAAAGCCGGCACGAGGATCTAGACCAAGTGTGTGGTTCTGGGGTTTGGCTTCAGATGGAATAGCCCTTCGCCACTACTTGGAGCGAGGCACACGAAGCTGTGGCAACGGGCAAAGCACGCGGAGCAATGCTGTGATCTGACCCAGAAATCGACTCAATTGTCGACTGGACCACAAAGCTATGCTTGCGATTCTATCGCCGGAGCTGGCAGGCTTCCGACACAGCCGGTAACGCTGAGATTCTGCAACAGGAAGGCTTCTCAAAGCTGGGCGGTACGATGACCGCAAACGTCACAGACGACATCAGCCTTGGCAAGTCTTGAGACAACGCGCAGGGCGGTGACAGACTACAGTGACCCTGCAAAATAGCCTCGTCACCACCGAAGCTGCTTCGACGTCAGGCTAAGATTATTTCCTTCAATCGATCGGCAGGGAAAGGAGATACGTGTGTACCGAACGGCTGACTGGCCTCGCCCGTCATTTCCAACGCAATGCAGCTGCATGTCCCTTTCGGCTTTGAGATTTGATTGACCTTGTCAATCGCGCTGGATCCTTGGGCATCACCCAGAGCTCGTTACGCGTGCTGGGCCTTACCACGAGCATGCAGATGTGCCTGAGCTGCGTGAGAGGACAAGGGAAGGGCGGTCAGTCTGAAGCTGTTCGATCGAACCGTCCCAAACCAGTTCGACTGTCGATCTTCTTGGAGCCTTTCGTTCAATGGAGGCCGACCTGCCGCGGTCGACAACGATGATCACGTGAGTGAGTGGTGTTTTGCAAAAGGTAGACAGAAAGCTGGCGCCTGGGCTGTATTAGCGGTACCCGGACGGCCCAGGGCATTGGACCTGGGTCTCATAGCACGGTCCATCTGACCCTTCGGCCGTCCAAGTGTCGCTGATGCCCGAAGCCGATTGCGCTGGCCAGGCGCCCAGCTGCCATCGTCACCTGATGTAGGTAGATACGCAGAACAGCTCCCATCGTGGACTTTGTACACTGGTGGAAAGTATCCGCTGTAGCACTCTGCCAACCCGCTGCCGCTGGGCTCTGCTAGTAATGATGTAATTAGGTACCTTATGATTACCTTACGGACCCGACGCTGGGGCGCGTGACGGAAGTCTGCAAGGTCGGGTTTGAGGCAGCTGGGGCGCACTGATTAGCTAGGTAGTCAAGTAAATCCTCATACCAGTAGTTACCTCATTAGATAACCTCAATCATACAACTATATTGACCCCCCTATATTAGCCTTTTGGTACTCAGATGAAGTCACCTACTTTCTAGCAATAGTAGTAGGGTTCTTTTTATATTACTATATAAAAAAGGTATTAATTGAATTCTTAAATACTTTCTTTTAATCAGCTTTAATTAATTAGCTATTTAACTATTATTAAAGTATTAATATTAATACTTAATCAGGTTATGAGTTAACCTATATATAGACTATAGACCTATATATTTAACCTTTTATTTAAATAGATATTTTATATTAATATTAATCCTATATACTATTATAACTATATTATAATATATAACTATAATATATAACTAGACTCTCTAAATAAATTAGATTCTATTATTAGAAACCTATATCAATTTCTTACTATCTTTCAGATTATTCTAATTTATTAACTTACTATTTAAACTCCTTAATTCTATTCTTTCTAAATTAACTAGTTAATTAGTTAAATATTCTTATTTAAAAGTACCCTAAGTAGCCTATTAGAATTAAATTAACCTTACTCTTATTAATCTAATATCTTAAGAGTATTAAAACTATCTTATTTTAGAAGAAGATATAACTAATTAACTTTATTAACTTTAATATCTATAGAAATCACCTTCTATTAAAAGCTTTTCTACTTCTAATAGTAAATAGATAATCAACTAGGATAGCTATTTAATCTTATTACTACAATTTAAATACTTATATTAATTATTTTATTGTTTAGTTCAATTAGATATACTTAATAGATTAATAGATCAATTAGCTTTCTTTTACTTAAATTAATACTTTTAAATATTAGATTTATTATTAATTAAGATAATAATATTAAGTAGAAATAATTCTTTACTTCAGATAGAAAATACTTTATTTATATAGAATATATTATTCATCTAGCCTATCAACTTATTATCTAATTTAATATATAGCAACTTTATAGGAAATACTTCTACTACAAAATAACTAGCTAGACTTTATTTCAACTTTAAATAAACTAACAATTTAGATTTAAATCCTTTATAATTTCTTTATACTTTAAATATATAATATAATAGAGATATAGTAGTATTCCTCAATAGTATTTTATACCTATTAGAATATATTAAATAAATAAATAATAAAATAACTATTTAGAATAATATAATTAGAATAGAAGTAATCCTTAAAGAGTATTTCCTTATTAAGATTATTAATTAAATAGATATATATAGAAGTATTAAGTTTATTTATTAGGAAGATAAAGAAGTTTTAATAGTATATTATAATTAAATTATTACCTTCTTCTATTATTTAAGATGTTATAATATATCTATTAGATTAAATATCTTACTGTCTAAATATATAGTATTTAGAAGTATTATTAGATAATTCATTAAGAAATTGTCAGATTTAAACCTATATAGCTAAATTATTAGTATATTAGTATTAACTTCTAATAGTTTGAAAAATACCTATTAGATTATACAAAATATTTAATAGATTTTTAACGATTATTAATAAGAAATTAATTATTATAAAATAAGTAACTAGATTAATCTACTTAAGAAGATAATTCAAGCTTAGACCTCTAGCTAAAAAGTTAATAACTTCTTTATATAAAAATTCAAATTCCTTACTATATTAAACTAAATACTAAGTATTAATTATATAAGTTATTATACTAATTAATTAATCCTATTAGTAAACTATTAGTTTAATCATTTGAATACTTAGGTTAATTAGTAATTTAATAACCTAGTTATATAACTAGTATTTCAATTTAGCAACAACTAGTTATACTATTAAACCTTCTAATCTTAATAATACTAAATATATTAATTTAGTAGAATTTAGTAGTGTTAATCTTATTAGTTTTAGTAATTAGAAAACAATTAGAAATAATTATTAAGAAGTTACTATAATAGTTATAATAGAAGTATCAACTTTAATAATTAAAATCCTAATAGTCTAGTCTTTTTATTATAAGAATTATCTATTAATAAGTTTATTAATAGAAAGAAGATTTCTATTAAAGGAGAAATTATCTATATTAATTATAGAAAGATGGATTATAAGAAGTTATAATATATTAGTTAAAATCGCTTCTTTTAAGAATAAGTATATTTCTAAGTAATAATCTTTCTTAGTAATACTAATTATACTAATAAGATTTATCTTTTTAAAAGACTTATTAATATTTATTTAGTTTAAATCTATTTTAGTTAGGAAGTTTATTATAAATAATTATTAATTCTTTATTAGAATATATTAATCTTTAAGATTAATTCTATAGTTTTCTACTTCTATTTAAATTCTATTTAGAGTAATTATTTAATTATTCAATTCATTAATTACTTACTTATTATTAATAAATTAGTAACTTCTTAGAATCCTTCTTTACTAGAGTATAATATAGTTGAGATTATGATAAAGATTGATGAAATAGTTCTTTTATTCATTAAAGTAGAAGAGTTTAAACTAGTAGCTAACTCCTACTTATTAGAAGTTAGTAGAATAATAATTAATATAGCTATTATTCTAATAGTTTTAAATAATTCTAATTTGAAATTTAATTGATATATTAAATATTTCAACTTATTAATAGTATAAGTTAAATTACTTAGTTTATTAAAAAAGTATTAGATAGAGATAATTTTCAACTAATTAGTATTATATATTTAGAAAGTTAGAAAGTTTAAAAATAAGGGAAGCCTTATTAGTTAATCTATTAGAAAGAAGTCTATTTTAATTTCTAGTTGAAATTTATAAGAGAAAGTTATAATTTACAAGAATATAGAAGTTATCTTATTTTCTAAAAATATTAAATTATTATAAGATCTAGGTATTTAACTAGTAAAGAAGACTTATTAAAAAGAATTAATATTTATAATTACAATAGAAGAGTAACTACTTATTAATATTAAAGAACTTACTTATTAAATTATAATTTCTTTAGTTAAATTAATATAACTTAGTTTAGAATTCTCTAAATAGTTAAAAGCTACTTTTTAGAAAGTATCAAATTGAACTAAAGTTAAAAAAAAGAAATCTATTTTATATACTATAATAGATAGTAATTCTTTATCTATAAAACTCAATATTATTATAATAAGTAATCTAAATAGGAAACTAGAAGACTTTAAAACATCTTATTAACAGACCTATTCTTTCGGAATTAACTATATTATAATTATTAGAGATTTTTACTACTAGTTAATTAGTTATTTAGTAGCTATAGATTAAAATTTAGAAATAAATATTATCTATTCTAAGTTAGTTAAATATTTAGAACTAACTTCTTACTTACTAAAAAGAATTAGCTTTAAGAAATTGAAAATAAGTAATACTTATAGAAGTAACTATAAAATTACTTATTTTATTATAATAGAAGTAATTATATCTAAGATTTAATATAAGATCTAAATAATTATATATCTAACTAGTATAACTTTATTAATTTCACTTCTCTTAAAACTTCCCTAGTTTTATAATATCTAAGTAATTTTTAACTTTTAAATTAATTAGATAATTATTAATAATAAAGAATTTAAAAAATATTTTATTGAGATTTAAAGTTTAAATATATTATTATTATTAGATCAATACTTTCTCCTAGATCTTTTACCTAATAAGAAACTAGATTATAATTATTTAATATAAATAGTTAAAGTAATTAATAAGTCTACTAATTCTTTAAGTAATCCTAAAGATTCTAATAAAGAAAATAATTTAGGAAATATCTAATTCTATTTTAATTTTAGTAAGTTAGTAAACTATTATTTAAGTAGAATTTACCTAACTTACTAAGCCTACTAAGGATTACTTTTAATTATAGAAATAGATTTTTATACTTTCTAGATACTAATATAGTATAGCTATTAAACTATATATTTAGAATAATCTATTCTAAGGAATTATATATTGAATTCTACTACTTTCTACTTTTAAATATATAATTATTTTAATTAAACTTTAATTTAGTTATTTATTTATTATATTTAATTAAGATTAATATAGTTCTACTAATAATTTAGAGATATCTAACTAAAAGAAAAATTAAATATTTAATTATTAACTAGAAAATTTAAATTACTAATATTAATAAGTAGTAGTTAGTAGAACTAATTACTTTAAACTTAAATATCTTATAGAAAGATATTAAGAAGGTTAAGAGAATAATATATATATATACTACAAATTATCTATAAATTTAATTATTAAAATCCCATTATTAAATATTTATTTATATATTTCCTATTTAAAACTTAGTATAGTATTTTAATTATTGAGTTAAAGATGTTGATAGAATACTATAGAAAAATATTAGATAAATTAATTTATATAAAAAAGTATTAATATAGGAATATATAAGTTAACTATTATAATTAATAGTATTCTATCTAATTAGAATATTAAACTAGTATTAGTATAAAAAAGTAAAGGTTTTTAAAATGAATACTATCTAATATTTAATTATTATAATATTAATAAAGAGATTCTAATTTTACTTATTTTGTTACTTTAAAACACTTATAATAATTTATTAGACTTTTATATCTAGTCTTATATAATTTTTAATTTGAAATATACTTATTAGATTATTCCAATCTATTTAAACTTCTGCTACTTATATATATTTAATATATTTAAATAACCCTAGTTCTAACTAACTAGAATACTATAAGGTTATAAAATAGCTATTTATTTATAGATAGAATTTAGTTAGATATTCTTTAACTTAATATTTAAATTTCAACTAGAACTATTATTCTTATTAGTTTTAATACTAAATAGTATATTACTACTAGAGATATATTTTAATAATTTATTTATTAAATTAGTATTTTAAGAAGAAGAATAGCAATTTATATTTAATTACCTTCTCTCTAGATTCCTTTAGGTTTAAATAAAATTATTATATAAAAAAGTCTTACTAAATATAAAATCAATTAATACTATTAGTTAGACTTATTTAATTAGTAGTTTAATTTCTATTAAATTAGATTAAATAATTAAGTTGAAATAATAACTTATTCTAAAGAATTAGATAGAAATTCAGGTGTTTCTAGTAGCTATTAGTTTATACTACTATTAGATGAGAAGTTATTTAAAAATAGTTAGACTACTCTACTATTTAACTAATTCAGCTTCCTAGAAATAAGATAGATCTAAAGTATTATTATTCTACTTTTTAAAAAATATAATTTATATAACAATAGATTTATATAAAATTAAAATTAGAAAACTAATTATTCTATTTTAAGATATTTTAAAGTTTATTAGTAGATATTTCATTATATAAATTTAAAAAAGTATTCTGGTTTCTATCTTCTATAATTCCTTTTTTTTATTAAGATATAATAGAATTATAAAATATATAAAAAAAGCTTTTAGTAATCATCAAGTTCTACTATTAATACTTCTATCTACTTTAGATAGAAAATCTTTTAATTATCTTCTTAAATTACAAATTACTAACCTAGTTTCTTTCCTTAAATAACTATAGAAATATTTATATATATTAAATAGTAGAACTCAGATTCCTAAATATTTCAATTAAATATATTACTAATAACTAGAACTTAATAATAGATATAGTCTTTTGAATAATTTTCCCCTTATATAATTATTTATTAGACTATCTAGAATAATTTAGAAATATTGATAATAAGATTAGTTAGATATAGAAAAATAGTACTAGTAAGTATAAAGAACTCCTAAAAGAACTTCTATTTTCCTATCTAAATATTAAATTAATAAATAAGTTAGTTAAAACTATTTTCAACTTTTGATATAAAATAATTAACTTTATAATCAACTTATATAAAGTTATCCTATTATTTAAATAGAATAATACTAACTATTTTTAAAATATATTAAAAGATATTACTAATAATTTATTATCATCTTCATATTTAGCTATATAAATAAGAGAAACTTTTAATAGAATATTTTTAATAGAAAAATAATTAATTAACCTATAATACTTAGAAATCTATATATTTTTAATCAATAGCACTTATTTAGAAAGTACTACTCTATATAATATAGAGAAACTAAAATATAAATATTAGATATGTATTATATAAGATAGATATCTTATCAACTAATTTAGAAGTTACTAGTAGAAATATCTTATTATAAGTAAAATAGCAGAAGTTATTCAACAAACATATAATAATAATAAGTATTTTAGATTAGGTCTAATTATTTAATACTTATCTTATTAGGTTTATTAGCTAGATATATTAAAAGATATTATTAAGTTTATCAGAAGTTATTAGCTCTATACTTTATAGAGTCAATATAAAGCACTTCATCTGAACTAAATATTCTCTATTTTAAAACTCTTTTAAATTATTAAGATTAATTACTTCAGCATTCTTCTATCTTTATCTAGAGGATATTTATATATCTTTATATAAATAGATTATTTTAGTTATTTTTACTAAATAAAACTAATCCTCTCAACCTTAAGATTTAAAGTGATAGATTATTTAATTAAATAGATAGACTTATTTAGTTCTTTATTTAGAACTATTTACCTAGATATTAGAAGAATATTCATCTTAGTATTATTTAAATATTTAATATATAAATAGCATATTTATATCATTCCAGCTCTAACTAAGTCTGATAAGTCTATTAGTATAATTGAAATATATATATATATATTATTAGATATAATTATTAAAAGAATACTAGATAAGAGATTTTAGCTAAAGAAATAAGATTTATACTTATTTAATATCCTTAAGATTATTAATAATTAATTAATATAATTATTAAGTTTCTTATTAAAAGAAATCTTCTTTAGTTTATCTAAGTTATTACTATTTAACTACTTATTACTATTACTAAATAGATAGATACCTCTAGATAATAAAATATTAAATAAAATAATTATCAACTATCTAAGAGTACTAAAAAATTATAGATCTAGAATAATTAAAGTAAAGTTAATTATAAATGGAATTAGAAATATAAGATATAACTAATAAATAAATTTATTATTTAATAATAGAGATTTTATAATATTAATATAGAAAGGAAAGCTATTTAAATTTAAATCTTAATAGAGAGGCTTCTTTATAATAAAGAAACATATTAGTAGAATTACTTATTAATTTAAATAACTAAATAATTTACTTATTCTATATTTTTACTATTAAGATTATTTAAAGATCTTTCAATTGAGAACTAGATATCTATAGACTAACTTAAACTTAATACTACTTTTTTATCAACTATTTAGAAGATATAGATATTACCAAATAGTAATTATTAGATAAATAGACTAATAAGGGATTAATACTATTAACTTGTTACTATTAATACGCATTTAAATATATAACCTAATATAATAATCTATAAATACTTATTCTTAATTTTAAAAAGAATAAACTAAAAAGCACCTTCTATTAATATTACTAATTACAATATTTATTACTATAAGGACATGCTAATAGGACTATATAGTACGCCTAGTAACTAGCTAGCTATAGCTACTAAGGTATTAGAAAGAGTTTTCAGCTAAAGGATTATAATTTAGATCTTTTAAATAATAGTTTATATAGTAATATAAACCCTATCTATATATCCAAACTTTTTTTAGTTAAGGCTTTTAACTATATTCTTATAATTTTATTATTTCTATTTAATTTTTTAAGTAATTAGTATAAGTAAGGATATTAAGTAGTAATTTTTTTTATAAAGAAAAGTTATCTTATAGGTATAGATCTAATATAAACCTTAATAAACTTTAATAATTAATAATTAACTTAATAGAAGTATATAATAATATTACTAGTATTATATTATATTATTATTAGGAATTAGATAAATAAAGTAATAATAATAATAGGATAGTAATTTTAGGGGAAAATATTCTTAAAAAGAGATATTTTCTATATACCACCTAAGATAAATTAGAGTTTAGTATTAATACGAGTTTTTACTAATAGTATATTAAAAAAGTTAAAAAGGGATATTAATTAGATAATTTTATATAAAATATATTTTAAAGAAAAGAATACCCCCTTTTTAATATAAAAAGATATAATAAGTAAATAACACAATATATAGTCTAAATATAAGTTATTAAAAAGTCTGATCTATTCAAACTAGAATGAAGCACTTAAACGTATATAAATAGAGCGGTTAAGTCTTATATAATCCTTATATAACTACCTAGTAGACTCTATACTATACCTATTCTCATATACCCCCCTAGTAATAGAGCCGCTAGAAATAACTTCATATTTTATGAATTATTCCAAATAATATATTATTATAAATAAAAACAGGTAAATATTCCTAAAATACATTTTTATAACATTTAAATAAAAGAAATCCTTTATTATAACAAACCTATTATAATCTATTATATATTCAACTATCTTTTATTTTATTTTTAACAAAAATAACTAGTTTACTCCTTCTAAAATCATTATTTATTTAATTTTTTAAATACTATAAATAATCATTTTACTATTCTTTTATCTACTAGTTTCTTTCTTCTCCTTATATGTTAATACTTTTAATAGTTATTTCTCTATACTTATTAGTAATATATATTAATAAAATAGTTTTTATATATTAACTTTTAGTATAATACTAATTTTTAGTTATTATTAA
>QAPF01000571.1:0-23824 GCA_004367935.1 Colletotrichum sidae | reverse complement strand
AAGTTATATAGTATTTTATTAAAATAATAGATTTTATTCAATATTGAGTAATTTAGTAGTATTTCTATAAAAATAACCTTATTAAACATTATATACATAATAGTATTAATTATATTATATTAAAGTAGCTTAAGATTATAATGGTTAGTAATTATTATAAGTATTTCTATAAAAATAACCTTATTAAACATTATATACATAATACTATTAATTATATTATATTAAAGTAGCTTAAGATTAAAATGGTTAGTAGTTATTATAGGTATTTAAAATAATATACCTATTAGAATAATTATATAAGTCTTATAATTATCTTATAATTATTAATCTCTATAAATAACTAGTTAAATTTTAATTTTTAGGAAGTATTTATACTTATTAAACTTATGAGTATAAACCTAGTAGTATTTTAAAGCTTTTAAACTTCTTATAAGAATTTTACTAATTTTATTCTAAGAATATAATTTGATATAATTCTTAAGATGAGTTTTTTTAATTATTATTATATTTTTAATATATAGATAAATAAGTATTATTAAGTAAGATATAGGTAATAATAATAACTTCGACTATAAGATTCTTAGAATAAGAACTTCTCTTCTTTTATATTCTAAGTATTTTCTAATATCTAATTCACCTTATAGTTAAAATTTATTATTAGAACCTATAAAATGTTTATCTTAAAATCTTTAAAAAAATTAAAGTCTTAGAACTCTTTCTATTTAATTACTTATACTACTTTATAACTATAAATAGGAGTATTTTAAAGTATCTTAAAATAATTAAAAAGTACTAGTTGAAAAAGTAGTTTTAAATAAAGATTTCCTAGTTATTCTAATACAGTATTTTATCTATCTTTTATATTTAACTCTCTCTAGAAATATTTAAAATCTTTATCCCCCTATAGTTTTATTTATATAAATAAGATTATAAAAGAATATAATAAGTAACTTTAGAAGGATTATTAATACGAATTCTATAGTTTAAAATAGTATCTTATAAAGCTTTAGGATAATTACTACATAGATATAAAAACTTCAAACTATTATAATTACTTCTAATTTTAATATAAATTACTTTATTAAGCTTTTTACTAAAGTTTAAATAAGGAGTTAAGTTAATTTTAAATAGCTTTATTATAGTTATCTACTCTTATAATTAGTAAGGAATTTTATTAGAATTAAACTATTTAAAATTATCTTATAGAAAAGTTAAATCTTTATTAAAAAAGGGGTTTTATTAAAAGAAATATTATAAGTTATTATAACTTGATTTCAAACTAGGTTTTATACCTAATATTAATTAGTTGAAATATAGCTAACTAAAAAATTAATAAAAATATACTTTTTAAAGTATACTAAATAGTTATACTTAAGTTTTATATCTATAGTAAGAATAAAATATTTATAGCTATAAGTATAGAAATAAGTTAAGTCTAGTTTTATAATATTTTTTTTTAGTAGTTTTATAAAACTTCTAGTATAGTATTTACTAGTTTAAAAAGTATATTAGTATTTAGTTATAAAGAAATACTACTACCTATAGGGTTTCAAACTAGAGTTTATAAGGTAGTTTACTCTTATATTTTATAGTTTTTATATATATCTTAATAATTATTCTAATATATTTAGTACTTCTATTTTAGTTTTAAATATATAGAGTAAATAGCTTAAAGTATATATTTTAAGAAGTTATTAGTTATAAAGAAATACTACTACCTATAGGGTTTCAAACTAGAGTTTATAAGGTAGTTTACTCTTATATTTTATAGTTTTTATATATATCTTAATAATTATTCTAATATATTTAGTATTTCTATTTTAGTTTTAGGTATATAAAGTAGAAAGTCTAAAATATATATTTTAAGAAGTTAGATTATAATTAAGATTTTTATATTTAGGGATCTTATTATTATATTTAAAAGCCTTAATATTAATACTATATTAATACTTAAGGAATATAATAAAGTTCTTAAATATTATTATAATAATAGTTTTAATATAATTAATAAGATAGAAATCCTAGGAGTAATTAGTAGTTCTATTATAAATATTAGAGTAGAGGTATAGTTACTATAGTTTTAGTAATAGGGATAGAAAATAAAAGTTATATACTTTTTAGAAATAGTATATAAAGTATTTTTATATTTAGTATAATAGATCTTATACTTTATTTTATTAATACTATAAGCTTTATATACCCCCTAAATAGGCTAATACGTATGATATTTTAAGTAGTTATTAATAATATAAACACTTTATATAATAGAGATAAAGTAATTAAGAAGCTTTCTACTAAAATACCCTAATTATTAGTATTAGAGCTATTTATTACTTTTTAAAGGTTTTTAAATAGTATCTATAGTATACTACTAGTAGTAGTAATATTTAGGAGAAAGTTTATATTATACTAATTATACTATTAGTATAATTAGTTTCTTATGAGATATATAGTATTTAAAGACTTACTAGTTATATTAGATATTAATAGCTATAATTTTAGAGTAATTACTTTTTTATAGTTAAGATAGGTAGTTTAGCTTAGTATCTTATTAGTAGTCTTATTTTTATAATTATTAAAAAGAGATAAGGTTTATAGTTAGAATAATATAGAAAGTAATATTATATAGGTATAACTTGACTTCTTTATTTTTACTAATTATAATAAAGATCTTAGTATTTCTATAATTCTTAATAAGTATAAGTTTTATATTATACTATATATAGTTTCTTATAAGAGCTTCTTAAAGGGCTATAAAGTATTTTATATTTTAGAAGATATAAATTAAAATATTTAAATTAAGGATAAATAAGTTCGAAAGAAAGTACTACTAAGGTCTTTTTTATAATATATTTACTAAACAGTATTATAGTTATTTTAACTAGAAAGCTAGCTATATAGTTATTATTACTTAAAGGTTTAAACTTTCTTTAAGAAGTTTAAATCTAAAGCTAGTAACTATTTGATTTTTTTTAGTTAAAATATTTAGTATTTGGTTTTTATAAGTTAACTAAAAGTATATATAGTAATAATATATTAAAGTATAATTTAGCTTATATTTTAGGAGGCATAGAAGTTTATCTAAATTCTAAAAGTATCTTTTATCATTTTAAAAGTTGAAAATAATAATTAGAGTTTTTATTATAATATTAAAAGTATTATAATTAATCTTATTATATAAAAAAACTTTGAGGAGATATTAGATTGCTTTTATAATAGCTAAAATAATTTTATCTAGAAATATAAAGTCTAAATAACTTTAAATTATAAGTATATAATTTTACATATAGAATTTAATTAGTAATAAAACTAGTAAAATCATAAGATTATAAACTTAAAGTATTTTAGTAAGAAAAAGAGTATAATTAACTACTTAAGTTTTACATATAGTATCTTATTATTTTTAAAACTATATTTTAATTATTATTTTCATAGTTAGATATTTAAATCTAAAAGACTAAAATATCTTATAGTATATTAAAATAGTATTTTAGAAGTATAAGTTATTTATAATACTAAAATAGTTATAAAAATTAGTAGTTTATACTACTATATCTTTTTCTATATAGTAATATTAGTATTGAAACGCCTTACTTATATATTTAAAAATCTAAGCTATTATATAGGTTTAGCTTAACTACTTATATTAGTATTTTTAAGTTTTTAAAATATGGAAACTATAGAAAACTATATAAACTTTTAGACTTTTTTCTATAAGGTTTATAATATCCTTTATATAAACCTTTTTAATAGTATTTATAAGGAGTTATTAATTTTCTTTATAACTTGCTACTATAGGAATAAAACCCTTAAAAATACCTAATTTAGGTATTTTAATAACTTATTAGTACTTTTTAGTTTTTAGAAAGTTATTTAAAACTAGCTCTTAGAGAAGTTCTAAAAAGAAGTTTTAATAAATAGTTATTTTAAGGTTAAAATAGTCTTATAAACTATAAGCTTTAGTTTTTATTTAAAAAGTATTATACTAGGTTAGCTACTAATTAGTTTTCTTAAAAATTAAAAGAAAGGTATCTTTAATAGATATGTTAATATTTAAGATATATGAAATTATTATAATATATATATTTTGCCTAGTAGCTTTTTAGTATTATAAGACTCTTAATTGTTATAATAATTAAGTGGTATTCAAAAATAAATAAAAATATATGTTAAAAGAATCATTTATTTCTATATAATATAATATAATTATTATATATATATAATTATATTTATTATATTTATAGTTTTACTTATAGTAATGATTTATAGTAGTCAAAATGGGTAATTTTGGGTAACCCAAAACTACCCATTTTACTATTAGGCTTTTAGTGGGTTACCTATTATTACCCATGGATCTCTGGGTAAAAAGGCCCCTACCCAACACGACCCATGGGTAATAATGGGTAACCCAAAACTACCCATAGGCCATATGGGCCATTACCCAGATGGGTACCCATGGGTAATTTCCAAACCTACTTGGATGACCGTGTTGACATCTGACGTACTTCATATACTTGAATTCCATGGCAAAAACTTTGATCGTGGCCCGGCTTCACCGGGCTCATTGTAAACAGGCAGGCAATTCACATTGTGTGGATTGAATAAGAAAGAGAAAATCACCAATTTGGAGAGTCGAGCGAATTCGCCAGGGCTGGATGTTCGAAGAAAGATAGGGTCTCAACGGCATCCCCGGTGTGTCAGGCCATACATGCATCATTTTCATTGGCAAGCCCCGGCAGTACAATACTAGAAGTCGAAGCTCTCGACGTAGATATTGCAGTGGGATCCGCGAGCCGGTTCCCGATCCACCAATTCCACGGTATTTACTTACATGTAAAGCCAAAGAGCAGCCGCTCGTTATCCGTTACACGTCGTGTCGAGCCTTCTTTCACCCTCCTTACAACTGCCTAATATGTGGTATCTACTCTTCACCCGGCTGCTTCTTATGACGACTTTGATCAATACCCAAGCGGCCGCTGAACGAAGACCGGTCCGAACTGCCTCCAGTCTGGGTCTCCGAATTTTCAAACAAGCCGACGATGACTACGTCCGAGTCGACGGCCCAGGCGGTTTTGACGCCGAACTTTTGATAGACGAGTACGACTACAGAATTGTGGTCGCAAACATCGAGAATCCGGGACAGGCGTTCAAGGCTCGTGAGGCTTTGTTGAGCGTTTGGGAGGACCAGTCCGGAACCAGCGCATCAAACCTGAGACGGATCAAGTACATCACCATCTCCGAGCCATCTGTCGTTGGGGTCCTCGACGCGATTTGGGAGGCCCATGGAAAGGACCCAGAAGACGAAGACGATTACTACATTGACTCGATGACTGTGGAAAGGCCAGGTAGCGACGAGGAAAATTGGATGTACAACTGGCTGCGCAACAAGAACCCCTTTGGATCTGGTGCTGTGTCCATATGTATCGACTACACTGAGACGGCCAATCACTACATCGATTCCTTCAGCTTTGGACGGAAAGGTTGGGACGGCAGATGGCTGGAGATCGAGTTTGGCGTGAATTAGGAGCAACCATTGTCTACCAACGTACTGGGCGCTCTTTCACCCATCTACAATAGGGCGGCTTGCATACCGAGAAAAAGTGGAAAGCGCATGCCGACAACATCCCCTGGGCACAATATACCCAAGCACACCAGGGCTACGGAAGCAAGTGCCGGGGACCTTGCAGTAGAAAATCATAGTATCCATATGCAAATACTTGGTCACTATCAATAGCTGCTGTAAATGTGTTGAAGCGCACTGTAGGCCTAGGAGACGTAGGATGAAAAGAGCCTGGAAATATATTGACGTATGAGTGTGCATGTATTCATTGGTCAAGTTATCACTACTTCTCTCGTATGGTCATGATCTATCTAGTTTGGTACCTACTAACTATCTCTTTCTCTAGTTTTCACATACTAGTCCACTCAATAGTACTTCAGCTGATTTCATGTATCGAACAACAAGGCACGTCATCTGGTTCAGCACCGACTTCATCTCAGAAGGCTTGTGCTTGAAAAGCTTGAAGTCGTCCCGAAGTCGGTGTCACAGGCCGTCGGTTCTTGGTCACATCTTAGGAACCCCGCATGACGTTATGTGGACTTGAGCACGTTAACACAATGGCGGCCACAGGTAAGAGATATGCTTGTGTTTCTCATCTGGCAGACTTCCTATATCCTGGCTTTTCGGTCCGTTGTGAACGTCGCATGGCAGAGCTAACACGCGGGGTTCTGACGGATCGGCAAATCGCCAGCGGTTGCGTGCGATGGTGTGATATTAGAGGAACCACTCAAGCGTAACCATCCAGATCTATTGGGTCTCTGGTGATAACCTACCTTGCGCTGTCGGAATACTTCCAATAAGATAAGACGACGTGGTTCTGACATTAGTAAAAAGTGCAGTACCGCGGTTCGGAACTTCGGAACGGGCCTTTGACGCTCTCCTTGCACTCTGATACCAGCATTTCCGTCAATACTGGAACGCTGTGACTAGCTACAATCATGACCAGCAACGAAAACAAGCCCTCAGAGCAACATGTGTCAAAGGAAAAAAAGCACATTATTCTCAACGCGTTTGTGATGAATACTCCAGGCCATCTTGCTCCGGGTCTATGGAAGCATCCGCGCAACAAGACGGACCAATACAAGAAACTCTCCTTCTGGACCGAGCTCGCTCAACTCCTGGACAACGCCGGCTTCCACGCCATGTTCATCGCCGACACCCTGGGCCCTTACGACGTGTACAAAGGTCCGGCCAACGTGGTGCCGTCACTGGCTTCCGGCGCCCAGTTTCCCGTGAACGACCCGTTGTACCTCGTCCCCGCGCTCGCGGCCGCGACGAAAAACCTCATCTTCGGTGTGACCGCCAGCTTGACGTACGAGAAGCCATATGCGCTGGCGCGACGGCTCTCAACGGTAGATCACCTCAGCGAGGGCCGTCTGGCCTGGAACATTGTCACGTCCTACCTCGACAGCGCGGCCAGGAATCACGGTTTGCAGGAGCAGATCCCGCATGATGAGCGCTACGCCATCGCCCACGAGTACCTCGAGGTTCTTTACAAGCTCTGGGAGGGCAGCTTCCGAGAAGACGCGGTACTGGCGGATCGCGAGAGCGGCACGTACATCGCGAGCGACGCAGTGAAGCAGATCCACCACAAGGGCAAATATTTTGACGTGCCGGGGCCCCATTTCGTCGAACCCTCGCCCCAGCGCACTCCGTTTCTTTTCCAAGCGGGCGTGTCCGAGGCCGGTAACGGGTTCGGCGGGAAGCACGGAGAAGCCATCTTCATCGGCGGGCAGACGGCCGAGGGTGTTCGGAAGACGGTGGACAACCTCCGCAGCATCGCGGCCAAGGAGGGCCGGAAACCCGACCACATCAAGATAATTGTCGGCATCAATGTCATTGTGGCACCGACGGACGAAGAAGCCGAGGCGAAGAGGCAAGAGTATCTGAAATACGCCGACACTGAGGGTGCGCTCGCATTGTTCGGTGGCTGGACGGGCATCGATTTGTCTGGCTACCCCGATGATGAGAACTTCCTCGTGACGGATTCTCCTCGCATTCAGTCAATTGTCAGACGCTGGTCTGAGACTGTTCCGGGGACGAACAACCTCCCCTGGACGAAGCGCCGGATCGTGGAGTATCTCAGCATCGGCGGACTGGGCGCCAAGATCGTTGGAAGCGCTACGACCGTTGCCGATAAATTGGAGCGATAGGTAGACGTTGCCGATGTCGATGGGTTGTGTGTGTGTGTATGTGTGTGTTTCTCATTAAGCCTTCTAGAGACCTATTAGGTCACACGGCTACTATACTAAAAACCTAATTAATCTTAACTAACTAGTCAGAGGCAGGGGGCTCTAATCCCTATAATTTTATTTATATTATACCTAAACCCTTTCCCTTAAGGCTACTAGATTTTAATATAATTCTATAATATTCTTAAGTACTATAAGTTTTAAATTACTTATTCTTAAGTCTCCTATATATACTAATTTTACTATCTTTTAAATACTTATATTAAATTAGAAACCTAGAGTTATAATATAAGTAAATATAAGGCAACTTTAAAATAATATCTATATAGCTAACCCTTATACCTAGCTATTAGTATTTCTCCTATATAGAAAGTACTAAAAGCTAAATAAAGACTAATCCTAAAGTCACCTTTTTATTATACTTATAATAAGTTAATTTTCTATCCCTTCTTATTATTCCTTATAATTAGTATAAATTTTAAATAATACTATTATAACTACTAGATATAATAAGGTCTATTTTAAATATATTTTATATCTTAAAGTAAAGCTATAAAGGTAAATTTACTTCTAAATTAACACCCTCCTTATTTAAATAGTAATTTAAAAATAACTTTTAGGCTATAAGATTTAATAACTTTAAACCTAATTTTTATTAAATCACTTTAATAATTACTATAATAACCTTATATAAGTAGTTATAGAAATTATTTCTAAACTAATAAGTTAACTATCTCCTATCTATATAGTAATATTATAATAATTATATATAACTTCTAAAAATATAATACCTATTAATATATAAATTTAAATAAGTTATAATACTTAGTATTTATAAAAAACTACTATCTATCTAACTTTTACCCTCTAAAACTAAAAACTAAGTTATTAATTATTCAATCCTAGTTTTAAAATTAATTTAATATTTAACTAGTCTTACTTTTAATAAAACTCTCCAAAAATTTTTAATTTTAATAAGTAAGTATATTACTTTCTCCCCCTAGAGTAAAATAACTTACTCTATATTAATAGAAATAAATTACTAGAAAAAATTAGCCTTTAGTACTATCTAAACTATATATCTTACTAATAAGTATAATAATATACTAATAAAAACCTTAAGTCTAATATTATCCCCTATAAAATATTCTTATATTTTTTTATTATATATTCTTAATATTTAGATAGAATAAGATAGATAAATAAAATATATTTTAAAATTTAATTTAGAAAATAACTATTAGTAATATAAATATTATAATAAAGGCTTTTAGATATTTTAATAAAATATAGGAATTTACCTAGGCCTATCTTCTTAATTTATAACTAAATAGTAATAGAAATAATTAACTTATTAAATCCTTTATACTATTATAAATTCTTTAGGTCTAATATTAATAATATATAGTAGAATTCTTTACTATATTTATTATTAGACTAGGAGTATTACTATATATTATAAGTATATTTCTTCATCTTAACTTTTACTAATAAGGTAATAAAGAAGTAGCTATCTATATAATATTCTACTAGTCTTTTAATTCTAATTAGTTAATTAAGATTACACTAGCCTATAGTTTCTTTAATATAGTAGTCCGCCATATTATTACTATATATATTAATATATACTAAAATCTACTTAATAGTAATATAATTAAGGAATTTACTTCTTAACTTATAAATCTAGCAGAAGAATTACTTACCCTCCTTAGGGTATAAATTAATTAAAAAGTAGACTATATTTATATTATTAATATAGATATATATTAGGTAGAAAGTACTAATTTTCTTAATATACTAGAATACTAAAATTACTATTTTAAACTCCTTATTATATATTAAGAATTAGATATAAAGGCCTAAATATATCTTATCTTAATCCCTAGTCTTAAAATAGTAAATAACTACTCCTATCTTAATATTTATTCTTAAATTATTAATATAGAAATAGAAAATATTTAATTAGGAGTAATTTAATATAATAATATATTATTAATATAGAAATAAGTTACTATAATAATAAAGACTAATAAATATAACTATACTATATTAAATTAAAACTATAGACCTAATATCTAAAAATAATTTAAAAAAAATATTACTAATACTCCCTTTCCTAAATTCCCTATTTTTTATACTAATTATTATATTTAAATAGAATCCCTAAAATTTATTAATATAAATTAATATTATCTTAATATCTAGGAAACTTATATTTAAATTACTTAGTATTACTTCTTTAAGTTAGGCTAATAAGTTTTAATTCTTCTTATCCCTTAAGTTTATATAAATATTATCAACTATTAGTTATCTTCTAGAATAAGTTACTATTTTGAAGAATTTCTAAAAACACTATTTGTCTAATTCGAACTTAGTAGGTATAAGGTATAACTCGATATTCAGGGCCTCTTTCGAAGTCCTCTTAAAAGCTCCCGTGGCCTGTATTGCCATCTGATACTGGATTTAGCTGAGCTTTTCTCCTGTTGGGGAGATGTCGATAGGTTCAACTTGGCCCACATCACCAATCTCGGAACCTTTGAGGACATTATTAAGTATCTGCTCCCCGAACTGCGCAATCGTGGAATATTCAGATCCGAGGTTGAGAAAGAGGGCGCAACAGCCAGAGAAGTATTCATTAGCTCAAGGTCACTACCCGAAGACCACCCAGGAAGCAAGTATAAGTAGCGATCTGGCGAACACTTACCTCCTTTCCTAGATATACAGACAGAAGAGTCTGCCGAGAAGCAGTAGGTCTATATAGGCTTGTAATTACCCACCCTATAGATACCTATAAGTTACCTAGATAATAAGTTAGGTAAAAGCTTTACTTATAAGTCTGATCCAAATAGTCTATAAAGCTATTATTAAATTATAGTATTACTTATAAATATCTATAAGTATTTAGCAAAATAGTATTCTAAATAATAGGTAATTATAAGTATTTAGATAAAATATATTAAAGTATTAAAAGAAAGATGAATAATAAAATATAAATAATTTATTATTTAATAATAATAATTAGTAAGAATTATTAAATAAATTATAATTATTATTTATAGTGATTATTTATAGTAATTAATACTAATAGTAATTTTTAATTTCTATAAAACTAATTATTACTACTAATACTTATTCTTCTATATCGCTTTATTCTTCTATATTAATATCTTTTATTATTTAAATGTTAATTTTTTATTAATCTGCCTAATACTCTATTTCTTCCTATACTTTCTTTTACTACTATAGAAGTATATTTTAATAATAATAAAATCTAAATTAGTCTCTAGCTAATGAGATAGTATTAAGATTGAAGAAAAGAAAACAGGAAATAACTAGGCTAATTAATATATAATAGAAAGAGTTAGAACTAAAGCTACTAGTAGTATATAAAAATTAGTAAGTGAAAATAATATCTTTCTATATAATAATAATTCATTTTATATGTATAACTCTTAAATTAATTATTCAATAAAAGTGAGTAAAGCAAGAAATAGTAAATAATTAGTAGTATTATTTATATTTAAATACTTTTATAAAATACTATTTAACTACTTTTTAAAGAATACTAATAATAGAAGATAAATAGTAGAAGTCTATATAATTAGAAATTTGTATAATAATTGTATAGATAAATTATTAAAAAAGAACTTTTAAAATAAGAAGCTTAATACTTTATTAGAAGTAATAGATTTCCTAAAGAATTATTACTATGAATTATTAGATTTATAATAATTATTTATAGTAATTAATAGTAAACTTACTATTAGTATAATATTTATATGCTTTTTTTAATAGATTCTTTAATTAGGATCTTCCTAGTTGAAATTTTCCAAATAGCTAGGGTTTTCTAAATAATTAAGACTTTTTTAATAGCTAGGATTTTTTTAGTAATTAGAGTTTTTTTAACAACTTATCTAGTTATTATAATAGTATTATACTTATACCCTACTTTTTAATAAGCTATCCATAAGAAAATATTTAATTAATAAAATTAAATAAAAAAAGAAAAGTAAACTTATACTATTAAGAAGTGATATTAATAATAATATTATTATTATATTTAATAGTTAATACATTTAATAGAAATAGTAATTATTATAGAATACTATAGAAGGCTTGAGATTCTAGTAGATTTTCATAGGGATTTCCCAATAGAAATCACGAGGATTTCCCTAAGATTTCTTATTAGAAATTACTAAGATTTCCCCTTAGAAATTACTAGGATTTCCTATAGGATTTCTCTAGGATTTCCTACTAGATTTCCTAGAGAATTCCTAGTAAGAATACCTTAGAAATCCAAATAGATTTTTTATAAAAATAGAAGAATTATTAGCTTTTATACTATTATTTTACTAGTATCAAAATATAATAATTAATAGTATAACTTATTTTTTATTATTAAGACTTTAGTTTATTTTATCAATAACGAATTAAGATAGCTAGAAAATATTAAATTAATAATAGAACTCTAGTGTTATAGAATGGTTTCTAGGGATTATATATATATATATAGCTATATAATCAGCCGTCCCATTACTACAAAAACCTATAAACAGCAGTTATACGTAGGGGCTTTCTTTCCTTATATATCTATAATTATTAAATAAAACTACCTTTTGGCTAATTATAGTTTAAAAAAGGCTTGCCTAGCCTTAATAAGGTAGTACCGACTTATTATTACTACTTATTTTATAATAAATAGTAGTATAACTGATGTAACTATTTGAGTAACGAGGCTATAGCTTTGACCTATTTTTTAACAAGGCTATTATAGCTATCTGTGATAAGGTATTACGAGGCTATAGCTAAATCGCGTTATTTTTACTAAAAATGCCGTAAGGTAAAAGCTATTCTATTATTAAGAAGAATAGCGCCTACTATATGCGTTTTATTTATAGAACCCCTTTCTATCGGTTTAGAGAGGTAGAAGCCTCAGGCTTAATAACTTCTTTCCTTAATTTCTTCTTATTAATTACGTTATCCTTATCTAATTACTAATCAGACTAATTAGACAAGCTAGATTAATATATAGACTTCGGCTTAAAAGTGGGGTAATAATAATATCGTTACTTATTAATTATAGCAATTACTATAGTAGTTAATACTATAGCTACCGCTATAATAACCGCTATAGCCATCAATGTCGTCAATACTACTTACTATATATAATACTTATGGTAGTTATACTACCTCTAATAATAATAATAGTAGTTATACTTCTATACAATCTATAGTATCTACGCAATCTATATAAATACGGGATAGTAATTATATATCTATATAAGGTAAGAATAATACTAATACCTACCTTCTATATAAATAGATTTATAATAATAATAATAATACTAATGACGATAATAATAGCCCAAGACCTACTTTTACTAATAAGGTATATAACTCTAAAAACTCTAAAGATAACGATATCTTTAATACTCCTAAAAATGATGTCGATGAGGTAAGTACTAGCGACTATAACATACCTAATAATTATAGTAATAATAACGCTCCTGACAATTACGCCAGTAATAATGTGGCAAGTACTAGTAATAGTAGTAATTACTCGGAATGTGACAATTTGGACTAAAAACTGGAAGGTGGGACTATGAGGGTATAGCTTCTCTTTTTTAACTAGGGGTAATTATTATAAAATAGTTTCTAGGGATTATATATATGTGTATGGCTATATAATCAGCCGTCCTATTACTATAAAAACCTGTAAATAGTAGTTACACGTGGGGGCCTTCTTTTCTCACGTATTTATAATTATTAAATAAAACTACCTTTTAGCTAATCACAGTTTAAAAAAGGCTTGCCTAGCCTTAATAGGGTAGTACTAACTTACTATTACTGCTTATTTTGTAATATCTAGTATTAGAAAATAATTGAGATATTTCTTATTTCTTAGAAAAGTCGTATTATTAAAATAGTATAGAAGTTAGTAGATAGTAAGTAAAGCTAATACTATAATTATTTAATTAGTATAACTTATATTTCTATTAAGTCTATCTTAAGTAAATAGAATAATCTCTATATATAATATAGATTTACTTTTTTTCTAAAGATATTTAATATAAGATAAAATCAAGTTATTAGATTTCATTAAGGAAGTTTTTTAAAGTTATCCTATACTATTCACTATATATTAATTCCTAGATATATAGGTAAAATAGAAATATAAGTTTAAGTTTTAATTTTCATAGTTTACTAATAAGGATCCTAATTATAATAAAACTAGAAGAAGATCGATATCTAGATAACTTCTATTTATTATAGATAATTAGTTATAAAACTCCTAAGAAGAACTATTATTTCTATATAATACTTTTTTGAATTTATATTTAAATAGATGTTTACTAGGCTTAGGATGAGGAACTTGAGAAACTAGAGCTTCTAGAAAAGTAGGAACTTATAAAAACTCCTAATTAAACCTAGAAGGTCTAAACTAAGCTCTTCTAACTTCATCCTTATTTAATAAAATAACTTTATCATTTATTCTTTAAATTAAACTTACTAAGTCTGAATTAATAATCCTAGTAATTTTACTATAACTATAACTAACTAGATAAAGTAGAGTCTTATTAAAAGTATCAAATATAATACTTATATAACTTACTTTAAAAGATATATTTAATATACCTAGACTTATCTTTTTTTATATAATAAAGATAGAAATATTAAAATATTAATAGAAAGTTATAAAGAAATTATAATAAATACTATTAAATACTAAGAATTATATATAGAATCTCCTATACTAGCTATACTATTAGTAACTCTCTAACTTATTAATTCTTATTAAGTTATAAGTCTAGTCTTAAAAGAAATAGATATACTATATAATCTACTTCTTAATCTACTTCTTAATCTACTATTTAATTTATTACTAAATTGATTTCTAAACCTAAGTAACTTTTAAAGACTATTAGTTATATTATATTAAGTATAGAGAATATTATAATTAGGATAAAATAGAAATTAAATAATAACCCTCTAGGATTACTACTAAATCCTTATTTACTAGTTATAATTAAAAAAGAAAGTAATTCAAGAATTAACTTACTAAATATAAATCTTAAGGAATTACTGTAGAATTATAAATTTAAGCTAGAAGAAATTGGATTTTTTAACTTTCTTAACTAATATAATTTTTCTAGAGAATTCTATATAGAAAGTACTAAAAAGATTTATATAAGTATTAAATAATCTATTAAAATAATAAAACTCTATTTAGATAATTCTAGTTATTACTACTTAGTATTGCTTAAAAATATACTTTAATACTTTTATAGAACTACTTATAATTAGTATATAATAAACCTTACTAATAATTAATAAGAAGTATTCTAATATTAATAATACAAATTAAATAACTAGATTATTTTTCTAAAAGCTAGATTTAAAGTTCCTATTTAAGTAGTAAAATAAGAACTTCAGAAAGTCTATTATACTATAGATAATATCTAGAATAAACTAGATCTTGAGATATTTACTACTAAGGTTATAAATCTTATAAAATAAGCATAACGATATAAATCTAAGATTTTTAGAGTAATCTATAATAAGTTAGACTTTAATCTAATTATAAAAATCCTAAAACTTAGATTAAATATTAAAAGAAATAAATAGATTAAATTTATAATAGATTACTAAGATGGATAGGTAAGAAACATAAGTTCTAGAAAATAGAAAGACTTAAGAAGAAAACCTATATAAAAGTAGTATAATAAACTTTAGAATACTATAAATTACATATATTACTAGGCAAATCGACTATATAAAATATAAGCTGAATTATTAATACAATCTTCACTTAAACCAAACTAGTTTAACTAATTAAAATATACTACTAAAAAAATAACCTATTTTATTAATTAATTTAAAAGAAAACTATTAACTAATATAGAATTCCCTTCTATTACAAA
Source organism: Colletotrichum sidae (assembly GCA_004367935.1). Lineage (NCBI taxonomy): Eukaryota > Fungi > Ascomycota > Sordariomycetes > Glomerellales > Glomerellaceae > Colletotrichum > Colletotrichum sidae. Next base: position 8,150 of record QAPF01000571.1, on the reverse strand, counting down.
AAAGTAGAATAAACCTATGAGAAAATATAATTAATCTAAGAGAAAAAATGAAAATACTAAACTAGGAAACATTATCTATAATTAATATTTTAAGTTAGATCTTACTAGTAAGAATAAATTATAGAATTTTATAAATATCTAAATCTCTAATCTTAATAGTTATATTAACTATAAAATTAAGAAAGATATAAAAGAGAATTCCTAGGAATAATATAATATATATAATACTAATAATAACTATGAAGCTATAAATTTAGAGGATAGTACTCTAGAATTAAGTTGAATAGAAGATATAAATATTATTTCTAATAAATATATTCTAAATAACTATTAGGAATTATTAGAATATTATAATAGCTTTTTTATTTTTTCTTGATATCTTATTTATAATAAACTAATAAGTAAGAAGTATAAAGAAAGAAAGTAATATTATTGAAATTAGTAAAAGAAAATTAAGCCTTCTTAGGAAAATAACTCTTTAGAATTAAAACTTCTTTGAGTAACTATACTATTAACTACTCTATATAAAAATACTTATACTTATATTAAGATATAAAACATACCAAATAATATTACTTTTAATATATATATAGATATTAGAATTATAAGATATTTTATTTAAAAAGATATCTTAAATTAAATACCTAATTATAAGTTTAATCTAGATTTAACTATATAATTATTAGGAGTAAGAATTTTATAAGCCATAAACTAGGCTATATTCTCTTTATTCTACTAAGGAATAACTAATAATTTACTTAAAGTTATAAAGCTTAACTTTAGAGTTTAAGTAGTAAATAAGCTTAATATTAGAATCCTATTAAGTTAAGATTTCAATATTTATAATAGAATTAATATTCTTAATACTAAGAGGATTATTAAAATTAAATTATATTAAAACTTTAAAATCCTAATATAAATATATATTAAAAAATACTAAATATTTATCTAGCAAAATTAGCTAGGAGCCTAATAGTTCCTCTAAAAACCCTAGTATATATTCTAATTAATACTTTATAAAGTTTAAAACTAATATACTTATATTTCAACCTATTTATAATAGTATAATCTATATAATAATAAGTTAGTAGCTACTAGTAGTTATATATAACTATTTATTATAGAACTAGAAAATTGTAAAAAATTAGAAGATTAGATATATTTCTACTAATAACTATAAGGAAATAATAATATACAACTTTAAATAAGATGAAATTTTACTTTTTGAATATTTTAATACTAAAAACTCTTATTTAATTATTATAAATAAATTATATTAAGACTAAAAACTAGGTTTGAAATTTAATTCTAATACAAATATAATCCTTATACTATAGGAAGTAACTATTTATAATTATTTAAAGAAGTTTATCTAAAAGATCTCTGAAATTATTATAAAATATTTCATCCTTTAGAAATTAGAAAGATAAATTAATATAGAAGAATATAAGAAAACTACTATACTTCTAGTAGATAATTATTATCAAAAAATATAATATTTATATCTAGTTAACTTAGAAAACTACAAATTTCTAAATAATAAACTTAATAGAATAAATAAAAAAAGATAATTTAAATAAGTCGACTTTTATATAGTATTTAGAATACTAATTTTTATAATCTAAAGAATAGTAAATAAGAAGAAAAAAGAGTGAGTAATTATAGATTTAAAAGTATTAAATAAAGTTATAATCCTAGATATATATCTTATATTATTATAATCTAAAGTTATATGAAAACTCTAAGGAAAGAGGTTTATTACTATAGTTAATACTAAATAATATTTCTACTAAATACTAATTATTAAAAATTATTAGGAATAATTAATAATAGTTACCTATTGAGGATAAGAAAGATTTATAGTAATACTAATAGGATTTAAAAACTTACTAATATATACTTAAAGATTTATAAATAAAATCCTTAGATTATATTAGGATTTCGCCTAAATATTTATTAATAATATTATAATTACTTTAGAAATTACTAATAAGTACTATTAGTAATTAAATATTATTCTTAATTTATTTAATTATTAAAACCTGAGACTTTTAGGAGATAAATATTTTATAAGATTCCTTTTAATTAAACTACTAAGATTTAAAGTAGATAATTTCAAATTCTCTAATACTAAGGATAAAATATAAAGATTTAAAAATATTAAGTTTCTAAAAATTCTAATATCTTTAGAGAAATAGATGGATATAATAGGATACCTATAGTATCTTATTCTGAAATATACCTCTAGAATTAAGTTTCTTTAAAATAGAAAAATAAAGCTATTAGCCTAAGGATATAAATAAGGAATAACTACTAGCTAAAAATAGAAGTATTATTATTTTAAGATAACATTTAGGCTAACCTAAGAAGAAAAAGATAATTTTAAAGATATTAAAATAATACTTATAATTAAAACTACTTTGATTTACTATAATTGAAACTAGATACTATTTATTTAAATTAATACTTCTTAAGAATATAGATATAATACCCTTCTTTTCTATATAAAAGATGAAGACAATAATTAGAAACTTAGAAAATAAATATTGTATACCTTAATTTAACTAATTATTAATATTAACTAAATATTAATAAGTACTAAAATATAATACTAGTTAATAGAACTAGAAGTTATATATCTAGTTTAAACTATTTAGAAAACTAAAATATTAATTTAATTAGATAGGAAAAGACTATTAATTATACTAATAGATTATATTTTAATACTAAGTACTATAGTCTAAATAATTCCTTTTACTATAGACTAAAGAAAAGCTAATCTATACTTTATTTTAATAGCTAAATATTTTTTATAATTTTAATTTGAATACTATTATATTCCTAGAAGTACTAATGTTATTCTAGATATACTATTTAGAATACAAACTAGTTACAAACTAATATTAAGAAATAGAGAACTAGATAAAATATAGAATAATTAAGTAGTCTATATTATAATAGAAACTAGATTAAATAAAACTATAAAGTAGAATTTTAAAAACTTATATATTACTAATATAAAATTAAGTAAGATCTATAAATAGTTATAATAACTTAAGGATCCTAATAGATTATCTTTTAAACTCTCTAATAGTTTCTTCTATTTTATTAAATATTTAGGTTAATAGAGATTTTATATTCCTAATATAATAACTAGATAATTTATTAAGGTTCTATATAAATCTAATTATTATTAAGGAATATAAAAAATATAATATAATATATTATTAATATATATAATTTTATAGCTAGCTGAGAAAATTGTAGAGTTTATTAAATACTATTTTATATATAGTTTACTATTAAAATTAAAAATAGAACTTCTAGGAGAATTCTAATTAATTTTATATCTATTAATATTATTTCATATTATTACTATAGATTTTATTATTAGATTAGTAGAAGTATTTTTAGATCTTTCTCTATAGAGACTTACTGAATTCCTATTATATAACTTATTAATAATAGTAATAAATAAGTTTTCTAAAGTAATATTATTGATTCTAAGATATATAATATATATATCTACTAATTAGGTTAGAATCTTATTCTAGTCTTTTTATATAAGAAATTAAAGAATTCCGAAAGTAATAATCTCAAATTATAACTTAAGATTCTTATTAGAATTCTAGACATTAATATAGAAAGACTTAGATATAAAGTTATACTTCTTAATAATATATTACTTATAAACTAATAGACTATTAGAATAAAAAAACTAAATAGTAGAAATAATAATCTATATATTTATACTTAAAAACCTAGAGAAACTATAGATTAATCCCTTAGTAGTAATATAATTCCTACTAAATAATAACTTAGTAAATATAATATCTAAAACTCTAATAGAAGTCCTATTTAGATATACACTTAACTCCCTTTTTAACTTATTTCCTAATATAAATATATCTATTTTATATAATATTACTTAAGATAAAGCATCTTTTTTAATTATATAAATATAAATATATATAAAAATATTTTTAACTATAAGTATAAATTAGTAGTATTTACCTTAAGAGACTTTATATACTTTCAACTTAGAAAAACCTACTAGTTATTTAGAAACTAGTTAGTAAAAATATTTCTTCTAAATGTTAGACTAATTAAAATACTAGAAAGAATTAGAAAACTCGCTTACTATTTAGATTTACTACTAATTATAAATATTTACTTAGTAATCTTAATTACTTATCTAACTCTTATAGCTAATTTTATAAAAAACTTATATAAAAAATAGTAATATATATTAAACCTATAGAATGTAATAATATATAAAAAGAGGGATTCTAAGATTTATTCTAATATTATAGGATAGAAAGAATTTTAGAAAAAAGAGTAATATAATTAGGAAGAAGGAAACTAAAGATTTAATATTCTATCAAATAGAAAGATTAACTTAATATTTATAATATATAGATAGATACTAATATTATAAAAATAGAAGAAATAGTTAAAGAATTTAAAGAAAAAGAAGTTTAAAAGAATAACTAGTTAAAAAATTAGAAGAAATAAGGAATTATTATTAAATTCATACTAAATACTTTTAAAAGGGAAATAACTAGATAAAACTAAGAATAAAGCTATAGATAAAGGACTAAGATGAAATATTTCTAAATAATCTTAGGAAGAAGTTATTACTAGTATAATTTCTAAGAAATCCCTAGGAAATCAAAAGACTTTAGGAATAAGAAATCTCCTTAAAATCTTAGAATAATCTAATAGGAAAGAATAACTAGATATTACTTAAAATTATAATACTTTCTTTAAAAAATCATAATAAATAATTTTATAAATAATTTACTATAATAATAATACTATTTAGTAATTATATTCTAAATAACTTGTTACAATAAATAAATAGAATATATTATATTATATTTTATAGGAATTTTTCTGAATTTTCTCTAATATAATAGATATTAGAAAAATACTACTACTTATATATAGGATAAAAATAGATGTTTTCCTTATCTATTAATATCTTAAAACTTAATATTCTTTATAATCTTCTATACTTCCTTATATCTTATTATAATATGTTAATATTTTATATTAAATATTACTTATTATAATAAATAAAAAAGTAAATTATATATAAAATTATAGTATAATTTATTCTCTATAAGTAAAGAAAGTAAAAGCTTAATATTTCCTAGCTACTTTAGAATACTTATAATCTATAGAAGTAAAGTATCTATTAGTAAGTATATAAAGTTAACTAGTAATTAATTCAAGACTTAGAGTAATACTAATAAATAAACTTTTTAGTATTACTAAAATACTATAATCTCTAAAGGAATTAAATCTCTTTTTAATATATTTTAGAAAACTATTATTTTTATCATAAATTAAGAATTTAATTATACTAATAACTTTAAATTAACTAAACTTATTTTTCTTACCTATTTTTAACTACTTCTTTTTAGTAATTTTAATATTTAAACTACTCTTTTTCGTAAAAATTAAGAAATTTATTTTAAATTTTAGAATCCTATATAATAATCTAGTAGTCTTACTAATACTATTTTAAATATTAATTATATATATTCCCCTATTTAGTAAACTTAAATATTAATTAATCTTACTATAAGTTATATAAGAAATACTTAGAGTAAATATATATTTTAAGCTTAAAATTCTATAATTCTTATTGTTTCTAGATACAATTAAAAAGTTATATAAATATATTTCTTTAAGTAAGAAATTAGTAGTCACTTATTATCCTTAAAATTAATATTTAAAAAGAAAAGATTAAATAAGTAGTATAATAGGTAAATACTATTATAAAGCTAGTATAAGAATAAAAGAATAAGAGAATTATAATTAAGACTATATAGAATAATATTAATATATTATTTAAGGAAATACTAGATATTATAAAAATCCTTACTATCTTTATATCTATTTTAAATATTAATAATAACTCTAATCTCCTAGCTTCTAAATAAATCCTTAAGAAATAGTTAGTATAAAATAATTCTAACTTAATAAAATAAGTAAAGTTTAATAAATCTATTTAAAATATGTAGTAAAATCTCTAGCTAGTAAGTTAAACTCTAGCTTCTAACTTTAGTTTTAATAATACTAAAGTAGTACTAGTTTCTAATTTAATTAATTAATTGAATTAACTTATTACTATTAGATTTAGTAGAATATTAATAAATAAGTAGGAAGTTAAAATAAATTAATCTATTATTACTTATATATATAAATATAAGCTAATTCTTTAAGTAATGTAAGGAATAATATTTAGTTTCTACTAGAATAAATTCTATTTTTTAATAAGTAATATAATTATAAAATATCTTACTAATCTTTATACTAACCTTATTAAGGATAATAAACTTTTAAAATTAGTTCTTTTAATTTTTCTTATAAATATCTTATAAATTCCCTATAAGTCAATATAAAGTAAATACTTAAGGGTTAGAGAAATCTAAGAAGGTTATTATATTCCTAATAAAAAAGAACTTTTCTTTAGCAAATTTATTTCTATAGATTATAATAATTTTATTATAACTATTACTTATAGTATTAATTTCTTTAGAAGATATTTAGCTATAGCTATATATTTCTCTACTACTAATTGTATTAATTTCTAAATTAATTAGAATATTAATAATAAGAAAAGTTTTACTTTTTTTAGAATAATATAAGAAGAATTCTCTAACTACTTTAATAGATAGTATAAAGAAGTTAAGTAAACTATTATTTAAAAAAGAAATATCAGGGATATAAGAAGAAATACTAAGAAAGAATAAAACTAGAGGAAGAACTAATTATTAAGATTTAATTATTATATTCAGTATTTTTATAAGATTATACCCCTAAGATTATATTAATATAGCGGATTATATAAAGTTATTTATATTTTATATTTTTTTATTTTAATTCTACTAAAACCTATTTATTTATTTTTTCTATACTTTCTAACCAGTTAATTTATTTATAAATAGAATATTCTTAATTTTTTAGATAATTAGAATTATTTTACTATAGTTAATTATTAAGGCGAAAATCCTTAGTAATAAGTAATTATTATAGAATACTATAAAAAGCTTAAGATTCTAGTAGATTTTTATAAAGATTTCCTAATAGAAATTATAAGGATTTCCCTAGGATTTCCTATTAGAAATTACTAAAATTTCCCCTTAGAAATTACTAAGATTTCCTATAGAATTTCTCTAGGATTTCTTACTAGATTTCCTAGAGAATTCTTAGTAAAAATACTTTAGAAATCTAAGTAGATTCTTTATAGAAATAAAAGAATTATTAGTTTTCATACTATTATTTTACTAGTACTAAAGTGTAATAGTCATTATTTTAATAATTATTTTCACAAAGAAGAAATAAATATTATAAACATTGAAAAATTTAATATTTTAGTAATTTTAAATATTAAAAACATAAAACTAGTATTATTTAAATTATATAATTATTCTATATATTAAAACCTATTTTATAATAGATCTTACAAGATAAATATGATTATCACCTTTTTTCAAGAAGAAGTATTAATATATAGACTACTTTAGAAATTTATTTCTAAACTTTTCTTTTTCAATTTCTTAAGATTATCTATCTTATAATAATAATAATATTAATAATACTAGTAGGATAGTATAAAAAATTATATTCCCTCTCTTTTTAATATAATACTAAAGAATATTCTTTACTAATAGATTAATAGATAAAAACTTAAAAAAATATTATTTTTAAATTATAATAAATTATTAAAATTCCTATTCTATTTATAATAATTAGTTATATTAATTAGAATATAAACTATTTTATAAATTTTAGTATAGAGTAAAAAAGAAAAGTAAATAATAACTACTTATAGAATAAGTATATAAAAAAGGCTAGAATTTATATAGAAACTATAATTAATAAAGAGAAATATTTAAAATAGGTTAAAAAATTACTAAAAGTCTAAGAGAACTAGAAGATAAAAGTCTTCCTTTAGAATACTAAATATTTTAATATATCCTAATCAGTCTATCTTAAGATAAAGAATTAGATTTATAATAATATTCATATTACTATATAAGTTCTTACTATTAAAAGATTAGGATATTTACTTATTTGAAATAATATATAGAAAAATACTTATTTTTTATAAATTATAATATAATATAATATTAATT
>QAPF01000570.1:0-24008 GCA_004367935.1 Colletotrichum sidae | reverse complement strand
GATTTATTTGTTTTTATTTATAATAATATATTATTTAGAATATATTATAAAATATAAGGTTATTTCTAGTAGTTCTACTAGTAGGGGGGTATATAAAAATTAATATAATATAAAGACTACTAGGTAGTCATACTACATTCTATAAAGCTTAACTATTCAATTTATATACATTTAAACGCTTTATTCTAATTTGAATAGATTTTACTTTTCAATAATTTACATTCAGATTATATATTGTATTATTTGTTCATTACAATAGAAAAACCTTAGTAACATTTTCTCTAAGATGTTTCTATTTCTAAATGAAATGTTTTAATTTATATCCTCTTAAATATAGAATATTATATATTATTTTAAAGAGTTCCTACTAGAAATTATATTTAATATACTATAAGCTCTGTATTAATTCAAAGTTATAAAAATACTAAAATCATTATTATAACTAGTAAAAGTAAGGACCTTAAATTACACTTATATAATATTACTCTTTATATTACTTCAACTATAAACTATAGCCCTTTTTAATAATCATAGAAATAGAATTATAAGTAAGATATTAGATGAAATTATGTATCTTAATCATAGAAGAATAATTACTCTGAAGTTAGAGATATGAGTATTTAAGATAGTTAGTAAATCTATAAAAAATATATTTTTTATAAGAGATCAGCTATTTTAATAAAATACTTAGTATAGTATATAATTTCTCTCAGATATTACTAATAGTAGTAGTATACTATAAATGTTTTTTAAGAACCACTAAACAATAATATATAATCCTAATACTGATAATTAGCATATTTTAATAAAAAGCTTTTTAACTATTTTGTTTTAACTATATAGAATAGTTATATTATTAATAGTTATTTAAAGGATCATAGTTATTAATTTGTTTAAGAAGTATATAAAGCTTATAGTATTATTAAGCTAAAATGTAAAGTCTATTGTATAAGACATGAAATTACTTTATATACTACTTCTAGAGAATATATTATTTTTAATTTCTACTCCTATTACTAGAACTATAATGATTATATTTTAACTCCAATATTTATAAATAGAACTACTAGTTATTCTTAAAGCTTCTATTTTATTAACTAAATTGAGACTACTATTAGAGAAAAGTTTTTAAAGGCTTTATTATACTTCCTAAATATTAATATAATATTAATATTAAAATCTTTAAATATAATAATAAAATCTTTGAATATAAAAGTTTGAAATATAATCTAACTTCATGAAATATATACTTCAAACTATTTATTCTATAGACTTTAAACTAAAATAGAAATACTAAACATATTAGAATAACTTTTCAAATATATATAATAACTATAAAATATAAGAATAAAGTCTTTTATAAATTCAAATTCAAACTACTAAAAGTAATAGTATTTCTATATAACTGAATACTAATATACTTTTCAAACTAATAAATACTATATTAGACACTTTATAAAGCTACTTAAAAAAGATAACACTATAAAGCTAGACTTAATATATCTCTATACTTATAATTATAAACACTTTATTCTTACTATAAATATAAAGCTTATATACAACTATTTAGTATATTTTGAGAAGTATGTTTTATTAGCTGCTTAATTAACTATACTTCAACTAATTAGCTTTAATGTAGAAGTTACTTCAAAATAAAGTTATAATAACTTATAATATCTCTTCGAATAATCTTTTCTTTTGAATCAAGACTTAGCTTCTCTATAAAACCTCTTTAGAAACCTTTAATTCTAATATATTCTCTTACTAATTCTAAGAATAAGAATTATAGCAAAACTATTTACGATTAGTTTAGCTTTCATACAAGACCTAATAAAATAATCTATATTTAAACAAGAAACAACTATGATAAATCGAAATCATATATTTCTATAAGAGCTACTTCTAAATTTTATAAAATACTTTCAAAAACTATAAAGTCCGTATCGATAACTCCTCTAGAATTACTTACTATATTCTTCTGTAATCTTATTTATATAAATAAAACTTTAAACTATGCAAGACTTAAATAGCCCCAGAAAAGTTAAATATAAAGAATAAGTAAAATACTATACTAAAATAACTAGGAAATCTTTATTTAAAACTACTTTTAACTAGTATTCTTTGGTTATTTCAAAAGACTTTGAAATACTCCTACTTATAATTATAAGATAATAAAAATAGTTAACCAGAAAGAAGTCTAAAGGTTTAACTTTCTTAAAGAATTTAAATAGAAATATTATAAACTCTAATAATAGACTTTAGCCATAAAACAAATTGAATATTAAATAATACTTAAAATATAGAAAGATAGAAACTTTTATTTTGAAAATCCCATAATAAAGACTATTACTATTACTTAGATCTTACTTAGTCGTACTTATTTATCTATATTTCTAATTTATTTAGTTACTTTTACTCTATACTTAGAATAATATCTAAACTCTATATCCTATATATAGATTTAACTATAAAATTTGACTAATAATAGTATTTATACTAATACTAGCTTACAACTAGTTGAAATAATAATGAAGTTACTTATTATTATAAATAATTATACTTCTAGTTCTAATATTTAATTCTATAGTAATAGAAGACCTTATAGTAATAATCTGTATGGGGAGAGCTTTATTAAGGCTAGAGCTTGATATATATAGCTAAAAGTAAGTATATTTAATTTATAATAATAACTAAATAGATTTGTTTTCAAAACTATATTAAATCATATTTTCAAGATATAATTAATAAAACCTTTATAAGAAATTTAAAAGCTTTAAAATACTACGACGTCTATACTTATGAACTTAATAAGTATAAATATTCCCTAAAATTTAAAATTAAACTAATTAATTATAAAGACTAATAGCTATAATATAACTGGAAGACTTATATAACTACTCTAATAGATATATTATTTCAAATCTTTATGATAATTAATTACTACTTTAATTTTAAACTATATTACTATAATATAATTAATATTTATATATATATATAATAATATTTTTTAGATAAAAATATTACTAAGATACTAGATATAAAAATAAATCTACTATTCTATTAAAATACTATATAACTTTTGAAAATCTCTTTTCTTATATTGATACCACTGAGAAATAAATCTTAAATATTTTAGTTTTAGACTAATTATAAGAAACTTATATTACTAATTGAAGAAGTATATGATCTTCTTCCTTTATATTAAGAACTATCTACTTTTTTTCTCCTCAAAAACACTTCTAAAATACTTATATTATAAGTAGACTTTTATTAGAAATATTACCTTAAAATACAAAGACTTATAATTATTTCTCTATATTGAAATTCTTCAAAATTGAATAATATAATAACTATAACTCTTAAAAGTACTATATATTAAAAAACTCCTTCAAACTTTATAGAATATATATAATCTATGAAATGTTTTAAATCTTCTTTAGGAGCTAAAAGCCTCGTACTATAATATAATTAAGTTTCCTATATAGAAATTAAGTACTAGTAATGGAATATCAAGTTTATTAACTATACTATAGTTATGATAAAACTAAAAGTTACCTATATAATAAACTAATTATTATATTCTAACTAGAACCCCTTAGATAACTACTATATAAAAGCTATATAAATAATATAATACCTTAGTAAAATAAAAAACCTCTTTTTCAAATTTAACTATAAAACTAGTAATCTATTCGATAATCTTATAATGACTATAGATATTAGCTTTATAGATAATAGTAATAATAAAAGAAGCTTTTAAATATATATTATAAATCTCTTTAGATACCTAATAGTATAGTAGATGAATAAATAAAATATTGTGACAATTTTGACTATTAAAATAGAGCTTTTCATATTGCTTCAAATTGTTTAAAACCCTGTTTTTACTAATTAGTTTATTAATATACTCTAAATGGTTTCTATAAGAAATATACTTAAGAGAAATAAAATATTCAAACTTTACCTAACTATCTAAATCTGATAAAATAACTAATATGTAATATATTTTCTAATTAATAAAGTAATATAACTATATAGAAGACTATAATATATAAATATCTATAACTATGAGTTATAATAGAAAATCTAATAGGTGTATTTTGAGATTAAATATATACTTCTAAGAGACTTTATAGTTGACAGTTTCACAAGATTTCTCTAGAACTACTAACTTAATACTTTTATTATTTAGATTAATATAATAGATTAATTATATAACCTAAAGGTTTAATAAAAAGAGAAAGTCTGAGTGAAACTTCTAATATTTAAAAGCCCTAAGAAAACCTTTAACGACTAATTAAATTCATAAGTCTTAAATTCTAATAATAAAGTTAGGGAAAACCTTAAGAATATAAGAAATATTAGGAATACTTTCTAGTTCATAAGATATATCGAAGTAATTTCAGAGAAAATATTATCTTTCTTATTATAAGAGTAGAAATTTATCAAAAAGAATAAAACTATAAAAAACCTTATTGTAAGATATAAATAGAAAGTCTAATTAGTATTATTCAAAAAAAGACTAGCTTATAAATAGAACTTCCTAAATTTAGGGGGTATATTAGGAATAATATATTAAAGAAATATAGGTTATACTAGTTGAATCTGAAGTATTAGTATTATTACTATAGGCTTTACCCTATTTAAACTACTTGAAATAGAATTTCATATAGTATATATAGCTATATTTAGTTGTATATAATATATAGTAGATCTTAGCCCCTAATTATATATAATAGCTATACTAGCTTATATAAAGCCTAACTAGTCTATTTATACGCATTTAAGTATTTTATTCTGATCTAAATAGATAATACTCCTTAATAACTTATATTTAAACTATATACTATATTATTTATTGATTATATTACTAAAGATTAATTAATCTTTTAATATTTAAGAAACTAAGTAGTAACTCTATAGTAGCTAGCTAAACTTTGGAATATATAGATTTCTTTAATTTATAAAGTAATATATTACTAAAATAACTCTATCAAGGTACCTAGAATCTAACTTATAGTTTACTCATATAGCTATATGTTTCATCATACTTTTTCAATTATATATAATAGTATCTATACTTGATTGACTCTATTAAAAATAATACGTAGTAAATATAGATAAAGTAGCTACTATTAGATTGAAAGAGACATACCTTATATATATACCTCGCGGGATTATATTAATATGCTCCCGCTAAGTATCTAGTACTTCTATTGCCTTCTAAGTACTTCTAGATCTAATTATAATAATATAGTTAATTTAACAAGTAAGAGTCTTATCTATACTACTTAAACTATAGGTTTAAATCTTATATCTATATTAAGTAAAAATACATATAGAGATATTTTATATATATATAGAGATATTCTATATATTGTTGAATATAATTTAGAGGGCAAAGCCTGGTATGGATTATATATAACTAAACGTAGCTATATATACTATATAAAGCTCTCTTTTAAGTAGTTTAAAGAGGGCGAAGCTTATAGAAATAGTACTAATACTTGAGATTGAGTTAGTATAAATTCTACTTCTTAAATATATTACTCTTGATATACCTCTCTAACTTCAAAAATTCTACTTATAAACTAGCCTTTCTAAATAATACTAATTAAACTTTCTATTTATATCTTATAAGAAGTTCTTTCTCTTATCCTATCACTTTTATTAAATTTGTACTTTTATAGTAAGAAACATAGTATTATTTCTAAGTTATTTAAGTATTTTTTATTTGGTATTTTTAAGTTTTTTATTTATTTCTATTATTATTATAATTTAGGATCTATAGATCCTAACTAGAAGTAAAAGGTTTTATTAAAATCTTTAAATATTAGAAACTTTTCTTAAAAATCTTCTTCTTACTATAATCTTGAATAGTTTAAATAATCCATTATATTAATACATAATAGAAATACTAAATTAGTAATTTTAGGAAAACTTTATAAAATTATTATCTAAAAAGTCTCTTAAAGATATATATTTAATCTTGAAATACTCCTATAAAGCTTCTTAGTATAATCAGTAATCATACATATTTATATACTACAGTTTTATATATAGTTATACCATTTTGATTATTATAAAATATATTATTTACTAGCTGTTATAATAGATTTAGATAGTAAGGTGAAACTTATATATTTTACTTCTATTAAATATATTTATTATAAAATCTACTTAAAGTATAATGATGAAATAATAAGTAGAATAGTGTTTTAAATAACTTATAATAATACTAAAAGTTCTATCTCAGTTATTAAAATAGTAATAGTCCTTGATTTATTAACTTACTATACTATTAGGTTTCTAAAAAGATATATAATATATATTTATTAATTCTTTTAATTATTACTATTATCTATAAAATAAGTATTTATAATAATAACGAAACTATTAAATAGATTACTAGCTTTATAGTTAAATTCAAAGTAGAAATTCTTTATCCTATTAAAATGCTATATTATTTATTTAACTTCTATATATAAGTTATTTAAGCGGATTTAGTAAAAGTATACTGATTAGCTTACTACATAAGTAATATCTAATTCTATTATAACTATAATATAATTAATAAAGTTGATATTTTATTAGTAGTATTTAATTTCTATATAAGAAGCTTAATTGTACTATAATAAGAGCTTTTTAGTTTTCGGAGACGTTTTGAAATATTCGATATATTAAATATATTTTATAAAATATTTAAAAGCTTTTCAATATATACTATTTAGAGAAACTATAGTTATTATACTACTTTATCTTAAATAGCTTTAATACTAAGGAATTATTATAAGTTTTTATTTGTTTTGAAGTAATATTTCTATTAAAAATCTATTACAAATATTAGTATTTTAGATATATCTTCTAAGGGGAATAAGAATCTCTAATTATTAATTTAGAAGAAGAAAATAATATACTTCTTAAATTAGTAATATAGTTCTCCTATAGTAAATTTAAAGTTAAAATACTCAAAGCTTATTTCTAAATAATATTATTATAAGAAAAGAGTTTTTCAAAAGTTATATAATATTTTATTAAAATAGTAGATTTTCCTTAGTATTTAGTAACCTAGTAGTATTTCTATATAAATAATCTTCTTAAATATTATATATATAGATATTAATTATATTTCATTAAAATAGTTTGAAACTAAAGTAGTTAGTAATTATTATAAAGATTTAAAGTAATATACTTATTAGAATAGTTATTCAAACTTTATAATTATCTCATAAGTATAGATTTAGTAGTATTTTAAAACTGCTAAATTTCTTATAAAAACTTTACTAATCTTATTCTAAGAATATAATTTAATATAATTCTTAAGATAAACCTATTTAGTTACTATAATAGTTCTAATATATAGATATATAATTATTATTTAGTAAGATATAAGTAATCATAATAGTTTCTATTATAAAACTCTCAGAATAGGAGTTCCTATTCCACTATATTTTAAATATTCTCCAATATTTATTTTACCTTATAATTGAAATTTATTATTAGACTTTATAATATTTATATTTAAAATGTTCAAAGAAGTTAAACTCTCAAGACTTTTTCTAATTTACTATTTAGATTATATTATAGTAACAAATAGGAGTATTTTTAAATACTTTGAAATAACTAAAAAGTATTAGTTAAAAAGGTAGTTTTAAATAAAGATCTCTTAGTTATTCTAATATAATATTTTATCTGTTTTTTATATTTTACTTTTTCTAAAAATATCTAAGCTTGTTATTGTTTTATAGTTTTATCTATATATATAAGATTATAGAAAGATATGATAAGTAACTCTAAAAAGGTTATTAATATAAGTTTTATAGTTTTAAATAGTGTTTTATGAAATTCTAGAATAATTACTATATAGATTTAAGATTTTAAACTACTATAATTTTTCTTGTTTTAATATAGATTATTTGAATACGTTTTTTATTAGAGTTTAAATGAATAAGTAAGCCAACTTTAAGTAGCTTTACTATAGTTATTCATCTTTGTAATTAGTAAGAAACTTTATTGAAATTAAATTATTTAAAGTTATTTTATGAAAAGATTAAATTCCTATTAAAAAAGAAGGTTTTATTAAAAGAGATATTTCGAGTTATTATAACCTTATTTTAAAGTAGGTTCTATATTTAATAGTAGTTAGTTAGAATATGGCTAATTAAAAAGCTGATAAAGATATACCCCTCATAGTATACTAAATAGTTATACATAAGCTTTAAATCTATAGTAAGGATAAAGTATTTATAACTATAAATATAGAAGTGAGCTAAGTCTAGTTTTATAGTATTATTTTTGAATAGCTTTATGAAATATCTAATCTAGTATTTACTAGTTTAAGAAATATATTAATATTTAGTTATAAAGAAATACTACTACCTATAGAACTTTAAATTGAATTAATAAAATAGCTTACTTCTATACTTTATAACTCTTATATATATTTTAATAATTATTCTAATATATTTAATATTTCTTCTTTAACTCTAAATATATAGAATAGATAGCTTAAAATATATATTTTGAGAAGTCTGATTCTATTTTAGACTTTTATATTTAGAAACCTTATTATTTTACTTCAAAACCTTAATATTAATACTATACTAATACTCAAGAAGCAAAATAAAGCTTTTAAATACTCTTATAATAATAGCTCTAGTATAGTTAATAAAATAGAAATCCTAAGAGTAATTAGTAGTTTTATCTACAAATATTAAAACTAAAGTATACTTATTATAACCCTAGTAGTAAAAATAGAAGTTAAAAGTAATATATTCCTTAGGAGTAGTATATAAAATACTCTTGTATTCTATATAATAGATCTTATATTTTACTTTACTAATATCATAAGTTTTATATATTTACTAAATAAACTAATATTCATTATACTTTAAATATCTATTAGTAATATAAATACCTTATATAGTAAAAATAAAGTAGGTAAAAAGCTTCCTACTAAGATATTGTAACTATTAATACTAGAATTATTAATTATTTTTAGAAGTCTTTAAAGAGTATTTATAATATATTACTAATAGTAGTAATATGTAGGAGAAGGCTTATACTCTACTAATTATACTACTAAAGAAGTTAGTTTCTTTTAAAATAAATAAAATTTAAAAACTTACTAATTATATTAAATATTAATAGTTATAATTTTAGAATAATTATTCTTCTATAATTAAAATAAGTAATTTAATCTAATATCTTATTAGTAGCCTTATTTTCATAACTATTAAGAAAGAATAAGGTTTATAATTAAAGTAATATAAAGAATAATATTATATAAGTATCACTTAAGCTTTTTACTTTTACTAATTATAATAAACATCCCAGTATTTCTATAACTTTTAATAAATATAAGTTTTAAATTATATTAAATATAGTTTCTTACAAACGCTTATTGAAAAGTTATAAAGTATTTTATATTTTAGAAAGTATAAGTTAAAATATTTAAATTGAAGATAAAAGAGTTTCAAAGAAAGTACTACTAAGGTTTTTTTATAGTATATCTATTATATAGTATTATAATTCTTTTAACTAAAGGGTTAGTTATACAACTATTATTATCTAAAGTCTTAAATTCTTTTTAAGAAGTTAAATTTAAGGTTAGTAATTATTTGATTCTCTTCTTAATTGAAGTATTTAGTATTTAGCTTTTATAAGCGAACTAAGAATATATATAGTAATAATATACTAAGATATAATTTAATATATATTTTAGAAAACATAGGAGTTTCTTTAAATTCTAAAAGTATTTCTTATTATTTTCAATATTTAAAATAATAACTAGAATTTCTCTTATGATATTAAAAATATTACAATTAATCTTACTATTTAAAAAAACTTTAGGGAGATATTATCTTAACTCTATATAATTTTTTAAGAAACATAAAGTCTAAATAGCTTTTAAGTATAAATATATAACTTTATATATAAGATTTAATTAGTAAGAAAGTTAGTAAAATTAGAAATTTATAAGTTTAGAATATTTTAATGATAGAAATATTTATTTAATTATTTAAATCTTACATGTAATATCTTATTCTTTCTAAAATTATATTTCAATTTTTACTTTTATAATAAAGTATTCAAATCTAGAAAACAAGATATTTTATAATATATTAAAATAGTATTTTAGAAGTATCAATTATTGATAATACTAAAGTATTTATAGAAATTAGTAGTTTATATTATTATATTTTTTTATATCATAATATCAATGCTAAAATATCTAATTCATATATCTAAAGATTTAAATTATTATATAAATTTAATTTCATTACTCATATTAGTATTCTTAAGTTTTTAAAATATAGAAATTGAAGTAAATGATATAGGTTTTTAGATTTCTCTCTATAATATTTACAATATTACTGATATAAACTTCTTTAGTAGTATTTATTAAGAATCTTTAAATTCCTTTTATTAATTTACTCCTATAAAGATAAGACTTTTAAGAATATTTAATTTAAGTATTTTAAAAACTTATTAGTACTACTTAATTCTTAGAAAGTTATTCAAGAATAATTCTTAAAGAAACTCTAAAAGAACTTTAATATATAGTTATTTTAAAATCAAAATAATCCTATAAATTATAAGTTTTAACTTTCTTCTAAGAAATACTATATTAAATAAACTACTAATTAGGTTTTTTAAATACTAAAAGAAAAGCATTTTTACTAGATATCTTAGTATTTAAAATATATTAAATTATTATAATATGTATTTTTAGCTTAATAGCTTTTTAGTAATATAAGATTCTTAATCATAATATATAACTTTCGGGGTAAAATCTAGTATATATTATATATAACTAAATATAGCTATATATACTATATAGGGTTTTGTTTCAAGTAGTTTAAATAAGGTGAGGCTTATAGAAATAATACTTGTTAAATTAATTGTATTATTATTATTAGATCTAAAATCGCTTGGAAGACTATAGAAGTACTAGATATTTAGTACGAGTATATTAATATAATCCTATAAAGTATATTTATGAAATATATCTCTCTTAATTTCAATATATCTTTTTAGGGAGAGATTTCTAGAGCTTCTCCTTATTTATATAATCTTTATAAATAGATTTAAAAATAGATTATTTTATTTATAAATCTTTTGAGAAAGTTATATAACTTCTAATTTCTTTTTTCAATTTTTTAAATAATAGTTAGTAGTTATATAAGAGAATATTATAACTAGTTAAGTAGTATTAATCTTATTTGTAGTATTTATTATTTTATTATTTAAGAATTATTAAGTTTGAATATAAATTATTAGCTTTATTAGACAGCTTCATATTTTACTCCTTCTTTTCTTAGCTATAAGTTTTTATTAAATAGTATATCAATTTTTGAAATAAAATCCTTTTACTATTATATTGCTGACTTATATAGAGATCTTAAGATATCGTTTCTTATTTATAAAGATTCTCCTAAAGAGGTTTTTATTATTTCTAGTATATTTCTTAATATTTCTGTTGAACTAGTAATAGGTAATTAGTAAAGAATTAAGGGGAATTAATAACTCTCAATTATTAAAGAATAGGTTATTTAGAATAATATCTGAAAATAGTATTAGTATTAGTTTAAATAGTAATAATAATAGGAAGTTTGAATTTTATAAGTAGTAAGGAACTTTACAGTATTAATATCTAAATAGAATTTATTTTCAGAAAGGTTAGCCTTATATTATACAGAGCTTTCAGCTTTATTATACTTGGGCTACTAAGTAGTCTATTTACTAAATATTCTAATATTATAGTTTAATTAATTTAGAGTATAAATAATTGAAGTAGTATAACTTTAATTCTAATAATTGATTTTCTATAATAAATAGAAAATATAGAATTATAAGAATAAAAGAAAATATTTAAACTTTTAAATACTTGAAATAAATTATTAGGATAAATATAAGTAATAGTATATTATATATTCAGCCTCCTACCTAATAGGTAGCTTTGTATAACACTTAGTATTAAATTTCTATATTAAAAGAAACCTAGTAATATATTATAGTTTATATATATCTCTATAAATATATATAATAAAAAGGACCTAGTAGTATAGTATTTAATTCAAACCTAGCTCCAACTTAGAAATAGGTAATATAAAATAATAGAATAATAATTAAGTATATAAACTTATTAGTATAAGTTGTATAATAGTCTCTATAGTAGTAGCTTTAAAGTATTGAACTTATTATAATAGTACTCATAATATTAACTTATACTAATTAGAATACTACTAATACATCTTAATAATACTAGCCTTATAGATAAAAGAGAGTAATAGAAGACTAGCCCTCTCTTCATCTTTAGAATACAAGTCAACAGCCATCTTTTCATAAGAATAATATATCTTCAATATATTCAAGTTAATAGTTATCTCTATAATACTACTACTACTAACAATAACAATAATAATAATAAGAATACAGAGTACCCCTAGTTACTATTACTATACTCAACCCCTATAACTTCAATATAAATATCGATCTTATTAAAACTATTAATAACTATAAGAACTATAGCTATCTTTATAAAAACCTAAATAAGCTAGTATTATATAAAAGTAATTTTACTACCTTCTCTAGTTTTTTTAAAATAGCTATAATTAAATTTAGTTTTAAAATATTACTAGTAGATGAAGTTATTAAAATAACTAAGAAGTATAAGTTAGTATTATATAAAAGTAATTTTACTACCTTCTCTAGTTTTTTTAAAATAGCTATAATTAAATTTAGTTTTAAAATATTACTAGTAGATGAAGTTATTAAAATAACTAAGAAGTATAAGATTAAAAGAATAAAAAAGAATTTAGTATTTGAAAATAGGGTATTGAGTAATAATTCTAAATACTTTGAATATATATTAGAAGTAACTTATTAAGTACTACTTTATTCTAAAAAAGTATATATATTGAAATCTATAATAATTATTAGCTAATAGTTAGAAAGGTTAAGATAACCTAAGGTTAGAAGTATTATACTATGATATTATTAATATAATATTATTATAATTTGAAGACCTAAAGTAACTATAGCTATAGCAGTTAGTATAAGGTGGGTTAGAATATAAATCACAGCTAGGTGCTAGATATTCTCTATATAAAGCAAAAGGTTTGATAAATATAAGTAATAACTAAATAACTAGAACTCTAAGATTCCCCCTTAGGGTATATAAGATAAATAAATCTTTTATAGTTTAAAAAGTAATAAAAACTCTAAACACTATATAGGAAAAATAGAGAAAAATCTTTTAAAGATTAAAGTATAAAAAACCCAAAACCTAAAAAAGGTTTAAAGCAAAAGCTTTTAAAATAAGGGAAAAGAATTAGGAAATATTAGAAAAACTTAAAATTAGTAAAGAATTAAAGGAAATGATTGATCCTTAGAAAGTAGACTATTAAGACTATTTCTTTTACAAGAAGGCTAAATATTGAAGTTATTCTATAAGATTCTTTTAATAATATGATTAAATTTAACTCAGCCTGAAAGCTTTATTAAAGAATCAGTAATATTATTACTTATATTAATATAATAGAAATTAATCTAATTATTTTAAATAAGATTTCTAATATAGTAATAACAGATATTAATATACTTAGTTCTTTTATAGAATTTAGTATTTTTAATAAGCTTTTTAGCTAATGACTTATTTATCAAAATAATCAGCTTATTAATAGCTCTAAATCCTAACGCTTTATTAGTAAAATTATAGTTATTATATAAGTAAATAGCTTTTTAGTAGTATCTACTAGAATTATATATTTAATTTTATAAAGAGATAAAGCTATTATTTTCATGTAGTTCAATTAGAATTTATAATATTATAAAAGTCTAAGTAAAATATATAAGCCGAAGTAGATTTTCTATTATTGATATCTCTGGCTTAATTTAAGTCTATAAACCTAAACAAATTAAAAAGATCAATATTATCATAGTTATAAATTAATTTATCACTAGGGTTCTTTTTTAAATAATTCTATATCTTATTAAAAGTAATAAAATATTTTCTAAAGAGATTTGAAGAAGATTAAGAATAAGTAGTAATAGTTAGAGTAATATCTAGCCTAATCTTTAAAGCTAAATATAATAAAACCCTTACTTTTTTGATATTCTAAGATTTCTTCTTTAGTAGTATTATTCTTATTAATAAACAAGTTAGCTTTATTATCTATTAGAATATTAAAACTATAGATATTCTTTTTATTAAACTTAGTAAGAATTTCATTAGTATATTTAAATTGATTTATTTCTTTACTTTTATTCTTATAGTCAATAAATAAATTATTATTCAAAAAATATCAGGCTCTCCTGGATTTTAGATTTTTATATTTTTTAAGACTATTATGAATATATTCTAAAGTAGTAGAATTATTAACTACTAAAAGTATATTATTAATATAATATACTAAAATAACTCAATATTTACTTTTATTAAAGGTAATATTAAGTATAAATATTCCTTTACTATAAAGAGACACTTTAAAACTAATCTTATATAAGATAGACTTAAAATATAGATACTAAAATCTAAAGCTCTATTTTAACTTATATAAAACTTTATTCAATAAATAAGTAAAAGGCTAGTTTTTATAGTTAGTATTATAAACTAAACTTTTAGAACCTTTATTATCTAGTTCCTTTGGCTCTATATTTAGAATAATATCTAAGCTTTTCACCCTATATATAGATTTAACTATATATTTTACCTAATAATAGTATTTATACTAATACTAGCTTATAACTAGTTAAAATAGTAATAAAATTACCTATATCTTATTAAATTATATTTGGTTACTTTTGCTTTATACTTAGAATAATATCTAAGCTTTTCACCCTATATATAGATTTAACTATATATTTTACCTAATAATAGTATTTATACTAATACTAGCTTATAACTAGTTAAAATAGTAATAAAATTACCTATTATTATAGATAATTATACCCCTAGTTTTAATATTTAACCCTATAGTAGTAGAAGACCTCATAGTAATAATTAAAAAGAGTTTTATTAAAACTAAAGCTTAATATATATAGCTAAAGGTAATTACTAAAATTATAGGATTAAAAATCTTTTTAAACTTCTTAAAGATAGGATAAGACAGAGTATCTATAAGAGCTAGATATTCTATAACCTATTATTTTTCTATATTTTTACTTTTATAATAGATTTAAAATCCCTTCAAAATCTATATAACTACTTATAAGAAGAGAATTATAAAATAAGTATAATAATATTAACCTATAACTCTTATAATTAAAACTATTAGTTTATTAACTTAAACCTTAATAAAATTATCTTCAAAGTTATAATTTATAGGTAGCTTATAAGTATTTAAAAAATAATTATCTAGTTATTTTATAATTATTATACTAAGCTAAAAAAAAAGAAACTAAGTATTAATGAGATAGTACCTTAATATTAATATACTACCATAATACTAATCACTAAATATTTTAGAGTATTATAATGATTAAATTATAAGGGTTTTAAAAGCTATTAAGTTATACTAAAAGTATCTATACTTATATAAGTATTATTTATATATTAGTTATACTTAATTGACATATTAAGATTATTTATTAATAAGAGTAGGCTGAGTTTTACTATACTTATATAGAAATTATAAGTTAGTTTATATTAGTAGCGGAGAATTTTTATATTAGTAATATAAAGTCTTATTTTAGGGGTAGGTAGGGCTTAGTCTATAATAAGGATATTAAAGTTATAGATATTAAGGTTATAATAAATATTTGAATAGAATACTTATAATTAGTAGTAATTAAATATCTTAAGATATTCGAATTATAGATTAATAGTTATAAGGGCGTAAGAGCGTAAGGTTGTTATAGAAGGAGTTATCAGTTATTTATTATTAAAACGGTTAATATAGGGCAGATATACTAGCTAACTAGGGGCTAGCTATAGTAGTTAATAGGGGGATAGGAAGGCTGAAGTTGTATTTTAGAGAGTAATATGTCTACTAATAGTTATAGTAGAAAGCAAGCTATTAGCCCCTCTTAGAACTTTTATTATAAATATAACTAATAGGTAACTTAATATATATCCTTTTATCTACTTTTATATAAATAACTATAGTAGTAATATTATATTAAATTAAGATCTAGCTATAATATATAGATATAGTTAATATATATCTATAGCTTTTAAATTTATAAGTAATACTAAAGGTTTCTAAGTGATTAATACTAAAGTATCAATTAAAACCTTAAGTAATCTATCTAGCTTTATATATAGGATTACTAGGATCCTAATTATTAAGTTTTATTTTATAAACCTATCTACTTCTTAATATATTGATATTATTCTTTTTAATAAAAGAAATATTAAGTAGTAATATAATAATCGAAACTTCTATAGATTTAATAGATTGAACTTTTTTATTTATAACCTAAATCTAATTATTATTAAACTAGGAATTTCAAACTTTTGAAAAAATAATTAGTTCGTCTAGAATATTAACTTATAATATATACTTAATAATATAAAGATTACTATATTTATCAATAAATAAGTTATTATTATAATTATATTGATTATAATCAGTATAAAAAACTAAACAAAGATAGTTTCTAATTATAAGAAGTATATTCTCTTTATATAAATACTACTTATAATTTCTCTTAACTTCTAGATTTGAAAAAAAAGAAATTTCTATAGATATAATAGACTTTTTAAATTTAATATTTCTTTCTTCATCATTTTATTTTTTAATTTCTTTATTAGTAGAATCACATTACATAAGATCTTTAGTTATATTAGTAGAGATTCTTTTCACTATTTCTTCTTAATTTAAAGTAATATTAATCAATTCTAAATTCTTATCTTTTTTATCGTTTTTCTTTTCAGAAAGTTTAAGAAGATTCTTATTAATTTAAAATTTTATTTAAATAGGAGCTTTTTTTAAATAAAGCCTAAAATAGTTTTCTTTAGTATAATTAGTCTTTTTATAGTAGTTATAGAAAATATCTTTCTATTTCTTCTAGGGTTTCTTAATAATTCTAAGAGAAAATTATTTAATAACTTTATTCTCAAAGATTGTTTTAATTATAAAATAAACTAAAGAAGTCTAGGAGTTCTTTTTAAATTTATCTAATAAATTAGAAAATAAGGAATTTAGTTTATAAGAATCCTTATTAGATCTCAAGTTTTAGATATTAAAGTAATAAAACTTTTATACTTTTAATTTAAACTATTTAAAAAATAGGTAATAATAACTTAATTGGGTAGTTTAATCTTATTATAAGAAAAGTTATTAATCAGTTTTTTTATCCTTTTTAGATATTCTTCTATAAACCTAAAGTTATTAAGAGTAATATTAAGAAGTCTTTTATAAGTAAGAAACTTATTAGAAAGATTAATTAATTTATAGAATCTTTTTAAATAACTAAATATATTTAAAGTATTAGTAATATTCTTTATAATTCTGAAAAGACTATCTTTATAGTTTAACTATATATAACTAAGAGCTTTATTATACTTATTAGTATTATTTCTAGAAATAAACTTAGTTAAATCTATAAAAATATCTTTACTAATAAGTAAAGTTGTTATATAAATAGACTAAATACTATAATTCTAAGCTTTGTTTAACTTCGGGATAAGGTATCACTTAGAGTAATCTATGTTTTTAAATAATACTTTAAAAAAGTAAAATAGTTATTTAATAAAGAGTTAATTAAAGTTTCAAAATAGAATTAGGATATTCAGAGTCTAACTCTAGTAAACTATTATTAATTAAAAGAATTAATAATAGTATAGCTTAATAGTTAATTAATAGATTAATACTCTTATAACCTATAGTAGTTTAGAATTTAAATCTCGTGAGAGATATTCTTTTATAAAAATTAGAAATAATTTGAAGTTCTAATTTATAAAGATCTTAGTAGACTTAAGATTCAAATTTATAAAGGTTTTAATAGACGTAAGAATTAGTTTATAGAAAGTCTTAATAGACTTAAGATATAAGAAACTTTTAATTTCTACTATTTAACTATTTCCTTTACTAGCTTAATAATACGCTTATTATTTTAATTAGTATAATCTTTTTATAGATTTAGCTAATATTAAACTAACTAATTAATAAGGGGAGTTGATTAGTTAGTTGAAATAAGTATAAGAAGAATTAGCTATAGAGCATTATAAAAGTAGTTAAAAGAGGTTTTATATAAATAAATAGGTATAAAGAAGTTTAAAACTAATTAGTATAGTTTTTAGTATAATCTGAATAGGTAATAATAAAGATATAGATATTAATATTAAAAGTAAGTATAAATAGGGATATAATATAAATAGAGATGTTGATATAAAACTAGGCTTATAACTTATAAAGTTAGTAATAAATAATTAGTAGAAAGTTAAGAGGAATTAATAACTCTTAATTATTATAGAATAAGTTATTTAGAATAATATCTGAAAATAGTACTAATATTAATATAAATAGTAATAATAATAAGAAGTTCGGGTTTTATAAGAAATAGGGAACTTCATAGTATTGATATCTAAATAGAATTTATTTTTAGAAACATTAACCTTATATTATATAGAGTTTTTAGCTCTATTATACTAAGGCTACTAAGTAGTCTATTTACGAAATATTCTAATATTATAGTTTGATTCATTTAGAATATAAATGATTAAAGTAGTATAACTTTAAATCTAATAATTGATTTTCTATAATAAATAGAGAATATAGGGTGATAAGAGTAAAAGAGAATACTTAAGCCTTTGAATACTTGAAATAAAGTATTAGGATAAATATGAGTAATAGCTAAATAGCTAGAACTCTAACAAATTCTAAACTTACATGAGAAGTAATTTAGAGTACTATTTTATTATTTATTAATATAGCGATTAGTTATATAGTAATTAGTAGTAAGATTACTAATTAAATTAATAATAAGGATTTTAAGGAGGATATATTTTATTATTCTAAGAGAATTATAAAGTATATTATATCTATTCTTAAGTTATTTATGCTTATTTTTAAAAAGTGGAAAAGATTTACTACTATTGAAAGCTTTCCTATAGCTAAGATAATTAAGTTTCCTATATTTAAAGCCATTAAGGTAATTCTGATTTTGTTTAATTATAAGTATAAATATATAAGTAAGGAGGATAAAGAAGAGTTTTATAATTTCTATTTTAATTATTTATGTTTCTTTATTAAGAACTGTAGTACTTTTAGAAATTATTACTAAAGTTTTTATTATTACTATAGATATTATTTCATTAATAATACTAATAATTTGAATATAGACAAAACTATTTATTTCTATACTAAATTCCTTATTATCTGAGATAATAAAAGTATCAAATTTATAGTAAGTATTTCTTATATAGTCTTCTAATTAGTTTTCCTAACTTATATATTTCTAAATAGTTTCTACTAAATACTAAGACTTTTATAATATTATCACTACTACTTATACTAATTATACTAAAAGTTATTTAACTCTTATATTTATTTTCTATATTCTATTTATAATCTTTATAATTCTTATAATTCGTATTATTACTATAGTTTCTTTAGGTAGTTTCTTATAAGTAGTACTAATAGTATTAATTATTTCCCTCTACGTAAAAGTTTCATTACTAATTTATATTACTTTTTTAATTTTTATTTCTCATTCTATTTAAATAGCTTTATTCCTAATATGTTATCTAAATTACTTCTTAATATTTATAAATAAGTTATTTATTATAGTAGTTTTTAAGAGGGGCTAATAGCTCGCTTTCTACTGTAACTATTAGTAGACATATTACCCCCTGAAGTATAACTTTAGTCTTCCTACTCCTACTAATTACTATAGCTAGCTTCTAGTTAATCTAAAGCTAAACTCCTTATAGTTATAATTAGTATACCTACCTTATATTAATCTTTTTAATAATAAATAACTAATGACTCCTTCTATAATAACTGTATGCCCTTATACTTTTATAACTATTAATTTATAATTTAAATATCTCAAGATATTTAATTACTACTAACTATAGGTATTTTATTCAAATATTTATTACAACCTTAATATTTATAGCCTTAATATCCCTATTATAAACTAAGTTTTACTTATTCTGAAGATAAAACTTTATACTACTAATATAAAAGTTCTCTACTATTAATATAAACTAACTTATAATTTCTATACAAATATAATACGATTTAGCTTACTCTTATTAATAAATAATCTTAATATGTTAATTAAATATAAATAATATAAAATCAATACTTATATAAGTATAAATACTTCTAATATAACTAGATAGTTTTTAAAACCCTTATAATTATATTATTATAATACTTTAAAATATCTAATAAATAATATTATAATAAAATATTAATATGAAAATATTATCTAATTAATACTTAGTCTCTATTATTACTAGTTTAATATAATGGCTTATAGGATAACTAGATAATATTCATTTAAATATCTATAGGCTACTTATGAAGTATAATATTCAGAATAACTTTATTGAAACCTAGTTTAATATACTAATAGTTTTCATTATAATAATTATAATTGAATATTTCTATACTTATTTTATAATACTCTTTTTATAAGTAGTTATATAGATTTTAAGGAAATTGAATTCTGGTATAAAAATATAATATACTACTACTTTAGCTACTAGGTTATACTAAGGATAAGATATGGAAAAATAATAGATTATAAAACGCCTAGCTTTTAGTATTCTATTTTATTCCATTTCTAAGAAGTTTATAAAAATTCTTAACTTTATAACCTTAGTAGTTACTTTTAGCTATATATATTAAGCTTTAGTTTTAATAAAACTCTCTCTATATAAATTATTATTATAAGGTCTTCTATTACTATAAAGTTAAATATTAGAACTAAGAGTATAATTATCTATAATAATAAGTAATTTCATTATTATTTTAACTAGTTATAAGCTACTATTAGTATAAAAACTATTATTAAGTAATATTTATAGTTAAATATATATATAGAGTGTAGAGCTTAGATACTATTCTAGGTATAAAGCAAAAGTAAGCAAATTAAAATAGTTTTCAAAATAGTAATATAGTAGTTTAGTCTGTTATTTTAAGTTTTAACTTTAAAGAAATACTTTTAATTTATAAGCTTTATATTTTTTAATATTCCCTTACTTATAGGTTTTAATTTGAAATTATAAAATAGCTTACTTTTTTATACTTTTAAACTTAATAGTAATCTTATATAGTTTATTACTTATTTATATCTTATACTAACTTTACTTAAGAAAACTTAAGTTATATTCCTTTATCTTTTTTTAAAATTACTTATATAATTTCTTTTAAAGAAGTCTTATTTATTACTTAAGCCTAATTATTTTTAGAATTCTTCAAATAGTTATATTAATAGATTTTTAATTAGACTATTTACTATTAGTTATATTAAAGAAATATAAATAGTTAATAGTCTTTCTTTAGAAATTTCTTAGTAAAACTAGTAGCTATAGATATCTATATATTTTAAATAAATTCAGAATCCTATAGGTTTTATAAGAATAATATTTATTATATAGAAATTATCATATTAGATTTTAATTATTATTAGTTAATATTTATTAACTAGGAATCTTATTCTTTTTAAATTTCTCATTAATAATTAGAGTTATAATAAGGCTAGTGAGTAACTTATCGATAATATCTCTTTTACTATTAAGGAAAGGAAGAATAACTCGGCTTTTATAATTAATATTATAATTATAAATTATTTTATAGTTTTTGAAGTAATATTCTTCTTAAAAGGTTTTATTATAAAGGTTTAAGATTTCTTTTAATCTTATATATTATCTTTAAAACTTATATCTAAAGAGATTATTAAGATGCCTTCTAAGCTTTCAAGCTTAATAGTATACTTGAAGTATAAATATTTAGTTTTATAGATATAGTTAAATATTTAATTTACTACTTCTTAATACTAAGAATTAGGGTTTTAATTAAAATAAGTTAACTAACTAATTATAAATATTATATTAAACTTTATTATAATTACTATATATAGTATTATATTTATCTTCTTCTAGTAGAAGTTTATTTTATAATATAAAACTTTTCTTTTACATAAGAAGAATTCTAAGTATACTATAAGAGATTTATTTTATATTTTGAGTTAATATTCTTTCAGTAGGAATTTGAAGTTTTTTCTATATATATAGTTTACAAGAGCTATAGTTTTTAAGCTTCTTAATTATATAAGATCTTAATACTAAGGAATTACTATAAGGTTCTTTTTCTTTTAAAGTAATATTATAATTAAAGGTTTTATATAGTTTTTCTTATAAGATTTTTATATATTTTCAAAAAAATTAAGATATAGCTATTGATATAAAAAAGAAAAAGACTTAGTTTTTATACTAATAATAATCTTCTTTAGAAGTATAAGAGAATTATAAATCTTTAAAATCTTTCTAAAGATATTACTATTATAATCTTAGGGATTACTAAAAGCTATAGAGTATTTTTAGGAGTTCTAGAATTCTATTTAATATTTTATATTTTAGAAGTATTTATATATAGATTTCTTTATTAATCTTAGTATAAATAAAAGTATTCATTATAGTATACTATAGGAGTTTGAAGTTGAAATATATAATAATTACTATAAATATTTTAAATCATATTTCTATAAGTATTACTATATAAGCATTATATTTATCTTTAGATTATCAATTCTTTCTTATAACTAGATAAATCTTTGATTTTAATAATTATTTATACTTATTTAGTTTATAAGTATAAATCTAGTAGTATTTAAAAACTATTTAGTCTCTTATAGTTAGTTTATTAATTTTGATTAATAATTAAAAAGTCTAGTAGTTTTTTAAATATATTTCTTTAGTTTCTTAAAGCTTTTAAGTTAATAGGTAAATGTTTGGAAGGTTCAGATTTTTCTCTATATTATTTAAATACTTTTCTTAATTTATAAGTTATTAGTAAGATATTAAGAAGGAAGGTAATCCTTATTAATATATGTTTTTAAGGTTTAAGGATTTTATATTTTATTATAATTACGAGGATCTTCTTAAAAATATATAAGGTCTTTTAGTCTTATTTTAAGTTTTCTTTTATTACCTAGATATAGTAAGTAACTAACTAAGTAATTAGAATACTATTTATATTTTTTTACTTATCTTATATATTAGTAGCCTTATTACTAATTCTAAATTATCTATTTTAATAAAATTTCTAAGGTAATTAGATTTTAAATATCTATTTGAAGAAGTCATTAGTTGTATATAAATTCTAAGATCTCTATATATTTTATATAATACTAAAAAGGGTATTTTAAAAAATATTTATAAAGTAAAATTTAATTATAAATAAAGTTTTTAGTTATTCTTTTTTTATATTTTTTCTTTAATTTTATTTCAAGGGTTATTATAAAACCTATAGGTTTTAAAGAGGGAAGAAGAGTAAATTAGAGTTTAAATCTTATTTTAAAGTAAGTAGGTTTTCTTTTAGAGTTTTAAATATTTACTTATTTAATATTTAATTTAATTAAGGATTATTTAGTAACTTTATCTACTTCTTTATTAATATCTTACCTTATAAGTATATCTTTTGATTACTTTATAAACTTAGCAATTTTCTTTTGAATCTCCTTACGGTTTATTTATAATATCTTATATATAGATTTTTTAATATTATTATTAAAGAAGTCTTTCTTATTGAATATTATATTTTAAATTATAAAAGTTTCTTTTCAAAGGAAGTTTTAAATTTGAAAGGAGTTATCTAAAATATAGTCCATTAGGAAATTTAATAGTACTTTTAATATAAGCTTTTAGTATTAGTTCTATTTTAATTAAATTTTATAAGTTATTATATAAATATGATATTTATGTACTTTTAAGTAGAAGAGGTCTAGAGTTAATATATAGGTATTTCTATCTTTCTAGAAATATTAATAGAATTGTTTATATAGTGTTTTCTAGTTTTATAAAGTTAAAAGAGTATATATATATA
>QAPF01000569.1:0-24400 GCA_004367935.1 Colletotrichum sidae | reverse complement strand
TAAGAAAGTATAACTTATTAATAATAATACTAATAATAATATAAATAACTTTTCTAATTTTACTAGAAAAATAAACTTTAATAAACTATAGAAATTTATTAATATAGAAAAGAAATATTAAATTATAGAATTCTATATTATATTTAATAAGATTATTAATCTAAATATATATATTAGTTTATCTAGAGGGTAACGCATACCATATATAATCTTACCATATGGGTATAAAGTAGTATTCTAGTTATTTGTTATTATTATTCCTATATTACGGGGTATGAGGCGCCACATAAAGCTCTAGATCTACAATATAGTAATTACTTACTAATTACTACACGATTAGCTATAACTAGCGCTAGATACCTAATACTTATTACTAGTAAGGTATAAAAAGTATACTACTACATATATAGTAATACGTATAGTTACTATATACCCTATAGTATAGTATAACTAATACTAGTAACTTTTCTTTTTACTATATATCTTAATACCTATCTATTTATATAAAAAATAATACCTTTAGCAATTTATACTTTTTTTGCCTTAATAATATTTAAATACCTATTTATCTACTCTATTTAAATCACCTATCTTTTTATTTAAATAGTTATATAATTCGAATTAATAAATCTCTTAAGGATATAGTTTAATATACTTTTTATAAAAATATTAGTAATACTATTATTTTTATTAATCTATTATATCTTTTAGAATGTATAATACATTTATAATTATCTAAATATTACAATATTAATTATAAAGTACTTTTCTTTAGTAATACTAAATTTTATAAGATATTTACAGAATACGTATAAGTTAAGATATATAATAATAAGAATTTAAAAGGACTTTTAATATTAGAAGATCTTTTAAATAATATAACTATAATATAAAAGGATTTATATTAATTATTGTAATATAAATCTCTAAAGTCAGTATACTCCTGATTATTCTTTTACTTTCAATAGAAGAATAATATATAAAGTTATTATAAAAGTCAAATTAGCTATTACTAGTAGTAGTCTTTTATCTGAAGATTATTATAAATCTTAATTAAAATAGGAAATTAGTATTATTAATAAATAAGCTATTAATAAAAGTATAAAAGTATATTTTAGAGGGGTTAGATAGTATAAAGTTGAAGTTATAGTTAAAGTATTTAATGTACTACTTAAGATATTTATTAAATATAATAATATTATTACCTAAGGATTATTACTCTTATATTATATAAGAAGGATTAAAGGCTACTTTGGATTAATATATTAAGATAAAATACGCCTTATATATATATTATTCAACATATGCCTTTTTAAGTATTTTGAATATTATATATATATCAATAAAAGCTAGTTTTTACCCTTAGTATTTTTAGTATAGATAGAAGGTATTACTATTAAGTAATATAATACTTCTATTAAATACTAATAGTATTACTTTTAAGAAGACTTTGTTATATTTAACTTTAAATGAAGCTTTTTAAAGCTCTCTTAATAGTATGAGAAAGTAGTATCTAAAAGGCTAAAAATATTATTAATATCTATATCTATAAAACTAAAGACGTTATTCTAAAGTATGGGATAAAGAGGTATAAACTATTTATTAATATCTCTATTTATAACTATTTTTTATAATATTTAGAGTAAATTACTTACTAGTAAGTATTACTTTTAAAAAGGTTATATAATAGTTTAATAATAATTATAATAAAGTCTAAAGAATATTAATTTTTGAAATATAAAGATAATTTAATTATAAGATACCGTATAAGTTCTATTTTAACTACAATATAGACTTATACAATGTTATAAAATTATATTAATATACTATTATATTAAAGAGAACTAAGATTATAGTTACAATTAATTACTAGCTATTTTATTAGATTATTAATAATCATATTAGTATTTCAAATTTGCCGTTATTTCTAAAGCCTTAGATTCTAAGTCTTAACTTCTTATATATCTTATTAGTATCTTTATTCTTAACTTTATTAATAATATATTACTCGAAGTATTTATAATTCTTATAAAGAATAGAAGTATTATAAATACCGTTTATAATATTATCAGTAATAATACTCTTAACCTCTTTTTTAATTAATATTCTAAATAGTAGTCTAGATCTTATATTAATTTCTTTTATAGAAGTTAAACACTAGTATTATTATACTTAAGTACTACTAAAATAACAGTATAAAAGCTAATAACTCTTCTATTTCTATAAAGAATCTATCTAGATTTCTATAGTATTTTTACTAGGAATTCCCTAGGATATCTAATAAGAAATCCTAGAGAAATCCTATAAGAAATCTTAATATTTTTTAATAGGAAATCTTAATAATCTTTAATAGGAAGTTCTAGGGAAACCCTTATAATTTCTATTAGGAAATCCTTATAAAGATCTATTAGAATCTTAGGTTTTCTATAGTATTTTATGATTATTATTTATTACTAAAGACTTTTACTCTAATAATTAATTATAATAAAATAATCCTAATTATCTAAGAAGTAAAGAAGATTTTACTTATAAATAAATTAATTAATTAGAAAATATAAAAAAGAAGAATAGATAGATATTAATAATTTTAAAATAAAAGAGTATAAAATATAAATAATTCTATATAACTTACTATATTAATACAGTCTTAATAATATAATCTTCCAAAAATACTAAATATAATAATTAAATCTTTAGCATTAGTTCTTCCCCTAATTATACTTCTTCTTAATATTCTTTCCTATACTCCTAATCTCTCTTCCTTAAATAATAATCTATATAATTTCTTTATACTATCTAGTAAAATAGTTAGAAAACTCTTCTTATATTATTTTGAAAAAAGATTCCTTATTATTAATATTCTAACTAACTTAGGAATTAATATAGTTCATAGTAAAGAAATATATAGCTACTATGATATATCTTCTAAAAAGTTTAGTACTTTTAGTAATATTTATAGTAAAATTATTATAATCTATAAAATTAAATTTACTAAGGAAAAACTCTTTTTTATTAATAATATAATATTTTTCCCAGATTTCTCTAACACTTAAATATTTATTTTATATAAGTCTATAAGGAGTTTATAGGATATTAATAATAAAAATAAGAAAACTATTTTTGAAAATTTATTATTCTTAATAATATTAATATAAAACTTAGTAAGATATTTTATAATTATATAATTTACTGAGAAATAGAACTTATTCTAATAGAAACCAATCATTATTCTTTAGATTACTTAAAGAATTAGCGCATATTTATATATATAAACAATAATAGATTAATTTACCTCAACATCTTATTTATTTAATAATATTCTATTAAATCTAATTATAATAAGTGAATTTTAAATAGTCAACTAATTTAAAAACTAGTATTATTGTAATATTATTAAAATCAAAATTAGCAACTAGAATTTAATTTACTAATTAGAAACTTTACTATATATTTTAGATTAATTTACTAAATCTTACTTATTTTACTAAATTAGAATTATTTTATACCAACTATATTTTAAAGACTTATTTCGAAATTAAGAAATTAGAACTATTATTAATATTTAAAATACCTATAAAAATGGTAGGAATATTTATAATATCTAATATTTCCTTAAATAATATATTAACATTATTCTATATAATCTTAATAAGAATTCTCCTATCTTTCTATTCTTATTTTAACCTTATAATAATATTCACTTATTATATTATTTTCTTAAGTTTTTCTTGTTAAATATTAATCTTAAGGATAATAAGTTATTACTAACTTCTAACTTCAGAAGAATATATTTATATAATCCTTTTATTCTAACTAGAAAGAATAAGAATTATGAGGTTTTAGATATAATATATATATATATTCTAAGTATTTCCTATATTACTTATAGTAAGATTAATATATATTTAAACTTACCAAATAGAGAAATATATATAATTAATATTCAAAATCATATCAATAAGACTATTAGATTGTAATATAGGATTCTAAAGTTCAAAGTAAATTTCCCAATTTCTATAAAAAAGAGTAATTTAAATATTAAAATTACTATAAAAGAATAGTTGAAAATAAATAAGAAAAATAAGCTTAGCTAATTTAAAGTTATTTATATAGCTAAATCTTAATTTAAAATAAGAATAGTAGTCTTTTAAAATATATTAAAAAAGAAACTTAACTCTTTTAGAAATCATAATATTTTAATAATACTAAAAGGTCTATTTATGAGTATTACTTTAAGTATTAAATTAATTACTAGTTAACTTTATTTATTTACTAATAGATACTTTACCTCTATAGATTATAAATACTTTAAAATAATTAGGAAATATTAAACTTTTATCTTTCCTACTAGTAAAAAATAAATCATATTATAATTCTAAATATAATCTATCTTTTAATTAATTATAATAAATTATATTTAGTATAAAGTACTGAGATATTATAATAAATTATAAAGAAGTATAAAAGAATATAAAGAATACTAAATTTCAAAATATTAATAGATAAACTAAATATCTACTTTTATCTTATATATTAATAGTAATATATTTCTAATATATATTATATTAGAAAAGACTTAGAAAACCTCTTATATAGTAAGATATATTCTATTTATATATCTTAATAAGTTATATAAAGTATAATTACTAAATAGTATTCTTATTATAATAAATTATATATAAAATTATTTATTATAATCTTCTAAAGAAAATATCATAATTTCAAATAATATCTAGTTATTTATTCTTATTACATAATTCTAAGATTTTAAATAGATTTCTTATTCTTAAAGTTCTTCAATCTTCTAGGAAGTTCTAAAAAATTATATTAATAATAACTTCTTCCTAAAAGTAATTAGAAATATTTTATCTTAACTTCCTATTAATAGCTTTATTCCTTATCTTATCTAGTTATTCTCTTAGTAAGGAATTTTAATATTAATCTAATAACTCTTTATTTCTTTTTAAATCCTTTAACTAATTATTCCTTTAAACTTCTTTCTCTTTAAATTCTTTAATTATTTCTTCTACTTCTATAATATCAATATTTATCTATATATTATAAATACTAAATTAGTTTTTCTATTTAATAAGATATTTAACTTTTAGTTTTCTTCTTTTTAATTATACTCTTATTTCTCTTAGATTCTCTCTATTTTATAATATTAGAATAAATCTTAGAATCCTTTTTATATATTATCAAATTCTATAAGCTTAGTATATATTACTATTTATTTATATAAATTTTATATAAAGTTAGCTACAAAAATTAAATAAATAATTAGAATTATTAGGTAAATATTTATAATTAGTAGTAAATATTAATAGTAAGTCAGTTTTCTAATTCTTTCTAGTTTTTTATTTAGGCAAATCTTTAGAGGGAATATCTTTACTAATTAGTTTCTAAATAGTCAATAATCTTTTCTAAATTGAAAATATATAAGATCTCTTAAAATAAATACTACTAATTTATACTTATAGTTAAAAATAATCTTTATAAATACTTATATCTATATAATTAAAAACGATACCTTATCTTAAGTAATATTATATAAAATAGATATATTTATATTAAGAAGTAAGTTAAGACAGGAATTAAGTTTATATCTAAATAGGATTTCTGTTAGAATTTCAAATATTATATTTATTAGGTTATTATTTAGTAAGAATTATATTAATACTAGGGGATTAGTCTATAGTTTCTCTAGGTCTTCAAATATAAATATATAAATTATTATTTATTCTATATAGTTTTTCTATTTTAATCATCTATTAATCTATAGGTAATATACTATTAAGAGGTATAACTTTATATATAAATCTTTATATATTTCTCCCTAGAATTCTAATACAAATTTTAAATTATAATATAAAATAATTATTTTAAAAAGTCTTTAGTTTTTTATATAAAAAAGTTAAAGAAAGATTCTTATCTAATTAATAGATATATATATTATATCTCCTAGAATTAATAATATTACTTTAGAAAGTTTATTTATTATTATTATTAATAAGTTATATAATATGAATTTAGTAAATTCCTATAGAGTAGGATCTAAAACTACTTCTAGTAATTTAATAATAAAATCTATAGTAATAGTATAAAATAGTATTAGGAGATATAAGATTAAATAGAATTTTCTTAGGAATCTTATTCTTTTGATTTTAGTAGTAGACTACATATAAAATAATATTTAATAGATTCTATAGGTTTCTTAACTAGGTATAGAATTATAAATTTTAATAATATATTATATTATATTCTTTTAGGTTTCTTAATAATAATTAGACATATATAAAGTTTTATTAAATTGTTTATTTGTCAAATCAGCAATATAAGATCTTCGTTAACTTAAATATTTAATAAAATAGAAGAATCTAGTAAAGAATTTGAATAGTAATCTATAAAGGTCTTTTAGTTATTACAATTATTTATAAATCTTACTTAATTTTATATTCATTATATATAAATCTTTAAGGTTTAACTTTATAGCTTTATTTAGTCTTATTTCTTTTGTAGTATAAACTATTTAATTATTCTATTTAACCAGATATGAGCCAGCATTGGCACGAATGCTGTTATGTGGTAAAATCTATAGTTCAATCTATATATAGGGTGTAGAGCTTAGATACCATTCCAGGTATAGAGCAAAAGTAACCAAATTTAATTATTCTATATTTTATCTAGTTTTTTATTTCTCAAGGTTAATCTTTAACTAATTTATATTCTAAATAGTATATCTACAATAATAATAGTATTTCTAGGAATATAGTCAGTTGAAATTATAAAAAGTATTTAGCTATTGAAATAAAGTATAAATTAGTTTTTCTTTAATTTATAATAAAAAGTATTATTTGGATTATAGTATTTAGTATGAAGATTTAGTCTATTAGTATAGATAGTAGTATTTCTCTAGCTAATTAAATTAGTATTCTAGGTTTTTAAATAGTCAAAACTAGATATTTAACCTCTAGTTCTATTAACTAGTATTATGTTTTAATACTTATTAATATCTAGTTAATATAAATCATTAGTTAAATTAAAGTATATAGTATTTATTTTCTAAGTTTCTAATTATCCTCTTTATCTTTTATATAGAAAGAAAGAATGCTACATCTATCTTCCTAAGAAGTATCAATTTACTTAAATAATATTTAGTTTAAATAATAATATATTAAAATAGTTTTAATAGTAAGTATTATTTGAACATCTTTAAAACTATCTTTTTCCTCTTAAATTAATTTAAATATTATCTTAGAATAATAGTATCTTTACTTTTAACTAATAGTAATTCCTTAGTTATATTTTTAGACTAATAACTTTATTTTTCTATTTCAAAGAAATTTAATTCTAGGAGTATATTTTAAAATAAGATATTATTAGTATCTTATTATATTTATCTATTTCTCCAGATATACTAAAGTTTTCAAGAGTTTAATATTTGTAAGACTTTACATTCTATTCTTAGTTTTATAAAGTTTAAAATTATTTATTTTAAATCTTAATAATTTAACTAAAGAGAATCTAATAAAATATTTATCTCTTAAAAGTCTAAAGTTTTAATAATTAAATTAGCTAAGAATGATATCTAATTACTAGTAGTATTCACTAGTAGTTTCTAAAGTAATTATAATATTATTAATAAATGTTTAGGCGAAATTTTAATATAGCTTACAGATTCCATTTATGAATCTTTTAATATAGATTAAGAAGTTTCTGAATCCTTTTAGTATTACTATAAGTCTTTCTTATCCTTCATAACTAATAATTATTTATTATTCCTAATAGATTTCAATAATTAGTATTAAGTTGAAGTATTATTTAGTATTAAATATAATAGTAAGCTTCTTTCTATAGAATTTCTTTATAACTTTAAACTATAATAATATAGAATATATATCTTGGATTATAACTTTATTTAGTACTCTTGAATTTATAACTACTTACCTTTTTTTCTTT
The DNA here is from genome assembly GCA_004367935.1 of Colletotrichum sidae. Taxonomy (NCBI): domain Eukaryota; kingdom Fungi; phylum Ascomycota; class Sordariomycetes; order Glomerellales; family Glomerellaceae; genus Colletotrichum; species Colletotrichum sidae. The sequence goes on along the minus strand of QAPF01000569.1, from coordinate 16,441 downwards.
CTATCTATTATTTTCCAGAATATAGATAATTAGTATTTCAAATACTATAAAGAAGTCAACTTATTTAAAAAATCTTTTTTTATAAATTCTATTAAGCTTATTATCTGGAGACCTTTAGTCTTCTAGATTAACTAAATATAAATATTATACTATTTTCTTTTCATAGTAGTTTGTCCCTAGAAGTATAGCAATTTTCTTATATCTTTCTATATTAATTTATCTTTCTAATTTCTAAAAGATTAGATATTTAGTAATAGTTTTAAAGATATTTCCAAATAAACCTTTTTGAATAATTATAAATAGTTACTTCCTATAGTATAAAGGTTACTTCCTATAATATAAAGACTACATTTCTATTAGAATTAAATTTTAAATCTAGCTTTTAGTCTTAATAAAATTTATTTATAATAGTTAAAGAAAAGTCTTTAGTATTAAATCAATTAAAAGGTGAAGTTCTATATCTTTTAAAATTATATATTATTATTTCCTTATAGTTCTTAGTAGAAATATATCTAAGTTTCTAATTCTATATAATCTTTTAGTTTTACAATAAATAAATTCATATAGCTACTAATAGCTACTAACTTATTATTATATAAATTCTATTATTATAAATGGGTTGAAATAGAAATATATTAGTTTTAAACCTTATAAAGTATTAACTAGAATATATATTAGGGTTTTTAGAAGAATTATTAAACTTCTAGCTAATCTTACTAGATAGATATTAAGTATTCTCTTAGTATATCTATATACTAAGATTCCAAAGTTTCAATATAATGAAGTTTGAATAGTTCCCTTAGTATTAAGAATATTAATTCTATTAAAATATCAAATTCCTAGCCTAATAAGATTTTAATATTAAGCTTATATATTACTTAACTTTTAAAATTAAATTTTATAATTTTAAGCGAATTATTAGTTATTCCTTAGTAGAATAAAGAGAATATAACTTAATTTATAACTTATTAAATTCCTACTCCTAATAACTATATAGTTAAATTCAGATTAAATTTATAGTCTAATATTTAAGTTAAGATATCTTTTTAAATAAGGTTTTTTATAGTTCTAATACTAATATATATATTAAAATAGTATTATTTAGTATATTTTATATCCTAATGTAAATATACATATATTTATATAGAATAACTAATAGTATAATTACTAAAGAAAGTTTTAATTCTAAAGAATTAATTTCTTATAAAAATTTAATTTTCTTTTAGTCATCTTAGTAATATTACTATCTTTCTCATATTTCTTATTTTTAAGTTTATTATAAATAGTATATCTTAAAAAAATGAACAAATTATCTTAGTATTCTAATAACTCCTAATAATTACTCAGAATATATTTATTAGAAATAATATTAGTATCTTCTATTTAACTTAATTTTAAAATACTATCTTCTAAATCTAAAGTTTTATAAGTATTATTAGTAATATATATATTATATTATTCTTAGGAATTTTCCTTTATATTGTTCTTGATTCTATAATTAATAGAATTATTAGGTTTAGAAACTTAGATATTTTTAAAGTTCTATAATTTATTCTTATATAAGGTTTAACTTAAAGTATGAATTATAGATAATTGTTCTTAGTTTTATATTTTAACTTATCCTTTTAGATTAATTATATCTGTTTATAAGTTTATCTTACTTTTTCTAATAGAAAGGATTTTTATATTAATCAATAGTTTTCTTTTAGATTAATTAATAAAGTAAGTTACTTCTTTAGTAGTATGTTTCAATTAGCTAAACCTTTTAAGTCTAAGTAAAGATTATATTAGAAATTTAAATTATATTTTATATAGTTAATTTACTTAGTAATTTATCTGATTTATATTATTTTAAAACTTATTATACTACTTTTATATAGGTTTTCTTCTTAAGTCTTTCTATTTTCTAGAAGATATATCTTTTATCTATCTATCTTAGTAAATTATAATAAGTTTAATCTATTTATCTCTTTTAATATTTAGTTTATACTTTAGGATTCTTATTATTAGATTAAAACCTAATTTATTAAAGATTACTCTAAGAATCTTAGATTTATATTATTATACTTATATTATAAGACTTATAACCTTAATAATAAACATCTTAAAATCTACCTTATTCTAAATATTATCTGTAATATAATAGAGTTTTTTAGATCTTTATTTTATTACTTAAATAGGAATTTCAAATCTAATTTCTAGAAAAGTAATCAAATTATTTAAACTGTATTAGTAATATTAGAATACTTCTTATTACTTATTAATAAAGTCTAGTATATACTAATTATTAGTAGTTCTATAGAAATATTAAGATATATCTTTAATAAATATTAAGTAGTAATAATGAGAATTATCTATATTGAATTTTACTATTTTAATAAATTATTCTATACTTATATAAATACTTTTAAGATTTCCTATATAGAATTGTCTAGAAAGACTATATTAGTTAGAAAGATTAGATAATTCTATTTCTTCTAGTTTAAATTTATCATTCTATAGTAGTTACTTAAGTTCTATATTTAATAAGTTAATTTTTAAATTATTTCTTTTTTTATTACAATTAGAAAATAAGGTTTAAATAGTAATTTCAGAAAGTTATTATTTAACTTTCTATTTTATCTTAATTATAGTATTCTATATATTTAATAAATCATAACTAATAGTTTCTAGATGTTATTTAGGTATAGAAATAGATTTAGTAATAGATTAAGAAGTAGATTAAAATATAGATTAAGAGGTAAATTAAGAGGTATATCTATTTCCCTTAAGATTAGATTTATAATCTTATAAAGATTAATAGGTTTATAAGTTACTAATAATAAAACTAATATAAGAGATCTATATTTAATTCTCAATATTTAATAGTATTTATTATAATGTCTTTATAACGTTCTATTAATATCTTAATATTTCTATTTGTATTATATAAAAAAAAGATAAATCTAGATATATTAGATATATTTTTTCAAAATAAGTTATATAAGTATTATACTTAATATTTCTTAAAGAATTCTATTTAGTCTAATTAACTATAGTTAAAATAAAGTTATTAAAATTATTAGTTCAAACTTAGTAAGTTTAACTTAAGGAATAAGTAATAAGGTTATTTTACTAAATAGAGATTAAGTTAGAAAAAGTTAAATTAAACTTCCTAAGTCTAATTAAGAGCTTTTATAAGTTCTTATTATTCTAGAAGGTTTAGTTTCTTAAGTTCCTTATTTTAAGCTTAGTAAAGATATATTTAAAAAAAAGTTTAAAAAAGTATTAGTGTTATAGACCTAAGCCTTAGGGCTTATATAAGATATTACTATTAAGGCTCTACATAACTACTAGTCCTATAGTCTAGTAAAGAGTTTTTACTTTAAGTATAAACTCTTTAAGTTTATTATAATACTATTAAGGTACTACTAAAGTATTTCTTATAGTTAACCTCTAATATTAATAAATTTCTTATTTAGGTTTAATTTAGTAGTAAATAGTAGACTATATAAAAGAAATAGAAGATAGCAAAAGATAATAATAGATATTAATACTATAGAATTCCTAATAGGGGTTCTAGTAAACTAATAGTAGACTAATTTAATAGAAGATAAAAATTAATTTTTTTAAGAGGTTTTTATATAGTTCTAATAAGATTACGAAGTAGCCTTATAGGTAATATAGGTACTTTATATAAAGAGGAAATTACTCCTTATTAGTATTTCTTTTAATAGTAATATTTTCTACTTTCCTATATAGAAGATAATTATATAATATAAATTAGAAGTTAATTAGGTTTTTATTAGGGGATTAGAAGACTTCTAGTAGTTCTTATAGATTAGCTTATTATTTAAAGTTTAGATATAAATGAGTGACTTCTATAAAATTGTTAGTTAATTAGGTTTTTATTAGGGGATTAGAAGACTTCTAGTAGTTCTTATAGATTAGCTTATTATTTAAAGTCTAGATATAGGTTAGCGACTTTTATATAATATAGGGGTTCTAATATAATTAGGATATTAATACGTTTTTCTAGTACTTTATAGAATACTATAAGAACCCCTATTATAATACTTAGGTTCTTAAGAAGATCTACTACTTATATTAAAGATTTAAATAGATATTTACTAAGTTTTTTGTTAAGTTTGAATTAGTTATAAGATGGGTAGGGGGGTATCTTTAAATAGGGGATATTTAATTAAACTATTTCTAATTAGTTTTTTCTTATTAAATTTAAATAGTTACTATTAGTTATAATATTAATTAGATAGATTATTATATTACAGTCTAATATTACTATATAATTATAATAAATCTTGAGATTTTAAATATGGAGTTATGAAATTATAGTAAGTTGTAGTTTTTATCCTAGTTAGAATTAATAGTTAATTAGAATAGGGATATATAGATAATAGGTATAGGGGTAGTTTAAATTATCCTAATACTAGTATAATATTATTATAATATTATTCTTTCTTATTATAAGGGGTTAAATAGATAAATAGCTATAACTAGTAAGCCTTAGTCGACTCTTATTATAAGTATATATAAAGCTTATTAAGTAGATTTTTTAATTATCTAAATATATATACAAGCTGGCGTTTATATATATTATAATATTAAGAATTATTTTATTACTAAATATAGGTTGCATTTTATCTATCTATTAGTAGTTTTTAATATTAATATTTAGGTTTTATAGTTAGATAAAGGGATTATAGATAATAAGGAAAAAGTTTAACTTTTTAGAAAAGATGTTTTAGAAAGTGGGTTAGTATAGTTACTAATAATAATACTATAGTAATAGATAAGATTAAAGAGATATAGAAATAGATAGATAAGTTGTTTTTCTTAGTTTTTATATTAATAAATAATGAGTCTTTTGTTTTTATTTAGTTTGATAGTAGTTATAATTATTATAGAGTAGTTAGTAAGGAGTTTATATAATAATAAGATTTTATATTAATTATATTATTATATATAGTAGTTATAATTATTATAGAGTAGTTAGTAAGGAGTTTATATAATAATAAGATTTTATATTAATTATATTATTATAGTTATACTAGTTAGGTATTATCCTAAATACTAACTAGGAGATTTATATTATTAAAATAGTTAGAATATATATTAATTTAGATAGTTAGGTATTTAAGGTTTTATTCTATATAATTTTAAGGATAGTATATTTAGTTATTTTTAGGAAGTTGTAGTTATAATAGGAAAAGGTTGTTTTAGATTTTATAAGGAGTAAGTTAAGGATAAGTATAATTAGTAGCCTAATTATTTAAGCTATTAGTAATATACTAAAGGGAATATATATAGATAGGTTTATAAACCTTATTAAACTACCAGTTATAATGTTTTTTAGTTTAGGAAAGGGGGGATGTGAGTAGTTAGTAATTAATTTAGTATAGATTAACATAGTTTTAATAGCTATATTACTAGTTATACTAGAGTAGTTAGTACTTATATTACTAGCTATTTATACTTTTTTTATAAGTTTATTTAATAAAGATAAGGTTTCTAGCTTCCCACTTTATTAGGGGTTTTTTAACTATTATATTTATTTTAAGAAGAATTTAGATAGGACCGAGCTAGACCTACTATAGGGGCTACTTTATAATATACTAAGGGAATACTTCCTAGAGGTCTAATATTAGGTTATAGATTTAATAGATAAAGGTTAGATCTAAGCTAATTTATCTATAACTAGGGTATTTATCCTTTTTATTAAAAAGTTTGGGGGAAAATAGTAGTTCTATATAGATTATTGAGTTTTTAATACTATTAGTATTTATAACTATTACTCCTTATTATTAATTAAGGAGATATTATACTTATTATTTAAAGTAATATAGTTTATAAAAGTAGATATCTGAGTAGTTTTCTATAAAATCCGGATTATAAAAAGAGATAAATATAAAACTATTTTTTAGATATATTTCGGTTTATTTAAATAGTTTATTACTTTTTTTAAGCTAATAAGTATATTTATAATATTCTAGTATTATATTAATAGTGTATTTTGAAGTATTTTTGATGATTTTATTACAGCTTATTTAGATAATATTTTTATTTATAGTTATAGGTTAAAGAGTAATTATAAAAATAAGGTTATATAAGTCTTTAAATAGTTATAAAAAGCTAATTTATATTTAGACTTAGAGAAATGCGAATTTTCTATAAAGTAAATTAAATATCTAGGTTTTATTATTAAAGTAGGGAAAGGTATTTATTATAATTTTAAAAAAGTTAAGATTATATAGGAATAGGAGGTTTTAAAGAATATTTATAGTGTCTAGAGCTTTCTTAGTTTTACGCATTTCCATTATAATTTAGTTAATTATTTCTCTAGTTTAATAAAGCTTCTTATATAGTTAATATAAAAAGGAGTATTATTTTATTAGGATATTATATATTAATAGGTATTTGAAGTACTTAAGTTTGTTTTTATTTTAGAACTAGTTATAATTTAATAAGATCTAGAGCGGTATATAGTAATAGAAGTAGATTGTTTAAAAATAGTATTAAATAGCTATTTTTTATAGGAAGATAGGGATAGTATATTATAATTAGTTACTTATTATTTAGTTAGACTTATTTTAGTTTAGTAGAATTATACTATTTATAATAAAAAGCTACTAGTAGTTATATTATATCTAAAGGTATAATTAGTAGAGTTATAGAGTATAGTAGAACTATTTATTATTCTATCTAATTATAAGGTTTTAGAATACTTTATAAGCTTTAGATTTATTTTAGAGTGACAAACTAGGTAGGTAGAAATTTTATTAGAGTTTAGTTTTATTTTAAAATACTGTTTAGGTTATTTTGTGGGGTATTTTAATACTTTCTCTTAATAAAGCTAAGATGATATAATAAAATTAAAACTTTTAATATAAGTCTTTTGATTTTTTTAAGTTAATTTTAAGGATAAAAGTAAGTCTTCTTTAGTATTCTTAATTTACTATATATAGATAGAAGGAAATTAGGAAGGGGTTATATAAGTAGATAATACCTATTAGTATACTACTAGTGAATTACTAGATAGGTATATTATATTCCAAGGTGTTATATTACTAATACTATAGAACTAGGTAATTATAGTAATATTAATATATAGGATTTGCCTAAAAACTATTTATTAGGTAGTAAAGATATTCCTACTAGAGGTTTTAATATAAATATAAGTAGTTAATTATATAGTAAGGAGGAATAACATTTTACTATATTAAAATTAAATCTAAGTCTTTAAGTATAAGTTATTAATAATTATAATTTTCTAAATAGTTTATAATTCTTTAATTTTAAGTTACCCTAGTATTAACTTAATATTTATAGTATTCTTATAGGATTAGTATTAAGACGGTATAGTAAAGGATATTAAATATTTCGTCTAAGTATATAATATCTATTAGTATTTATATAAGGGTTATAAATATTACTAAGGTTTACTATAATTCTTACTAATTTCCAATAGGTTTTAATTATAGATATCTATTAATTTTATAATAAAGCTACTATTTATTTAAAAGGGGGATTTTAGGTTTTTAATAGTAATTATAAATTGGTTATCTAAATATATCTAGTTAGAAATTATAATATTTATAATTACTAAAGTTTATATAGAAAGGTTTTAGGATATTTAGTAGTAGTTCTATAGTTTTTTTAAGTTAATTATTACTAATTATAATTTAGATTAAATTAGTATTTTTTAAATAATATTATACTAGTTAATAGGAATATAGTAATTATTATTAATATTATTCTACTTCTAGATAGATAGTAGGATAGAGAAAGTAATATTTAAGATTTAAGTATTCTTATAAGTATATATTGTTTTTTTATAGTTAGACTAACTAGTCTATCTTACTATATATTAGTTAGTATTAAATAATAGGGATTTTTTAGTTATTAAGATTAGTTTAAATAGGTTTCTAAATAGGTTTAATATTATACTTATTCTATATTTTCTAATAGTAGAATAGATTATTTATTCTAGTTTAAAATGTATTTTAGTATTCTTATTTTATTTTAAGGATAGTATTATTATAATTTAAGTAGTGATAGTATATATATAGTAATATGATAAAATAAGTATTAATAAGATATAATAAGTAGCTAAGAAGTTCTAAGTTAGAGATAAAATATAGTTATTATTATAATATATTAAGACGAATTAGTTAAATAAGAAGTTTAATTAAATAGTTTCTAAATACTAGGTTATTAATATATTAAACTTATTAAATATTATATTAGATATCTCTATAGGTATCTACTTAATATTCTATATTAATTTTATGTTTCTAAATACTAGGTTATTAATATATTAAACTTATTAAATATTATATTAGATATCTCTATAGGTATCTACTTAATGTTTTATATTAATCTTATTAAATAAGTAGAGGATAGTTTATTACTATTCTAATAATATATAGATATATATTTTAATTCTATCTTAGTTCTTATTAGGGAGGATAGTAAGGTTTATAAGGAATATAAAGTTGAGGAGATACTAATAGTAAAAAACGTTTTAAAATAGGATTATAATTATAATATACTAATTAAATAGAAAGGTTATAATATTTTAATATAGGAGTTTTTAAAGAGCTTTATTAATAATAAAGTTATATTATAATTTGAGTTATAATATAGAGATATTAGAAAGAATAATAGATTGATATTAATTTACTAATAACGAAAAACTATATAGGTTGCGAACTAGGTAATATAATAGCTTATAGTAAATATATATAATCTATTATAAAACTCACCTCTTAAGTATTAAATATATAAATTAAGTAAAAAGATTAGTATTATCTTATTCTTTTTTATATTCCTAGTATTCTTCTTCTTTTTTATTATTATCTTATTCTTCTTCTTCTTTATTATTAGGGATAATAATAAGTAATATTAATTTAAAAGTAAGATATTATTAATATTAGTAGGGGCTAGTAATCTTATAGTAGTAATAGATAGGTAAGTTAGTATTAATAGGGTTAAAGATATAGTTATAATATTAATAAAGTATAATATAACTATTAGAGTATATTATAATATTTTATTATAAAAAAGTTAATATAATAAAAATAGGAGAGGGGAGGGGGAAAGATTTATTATTATTTATATAATACTACTAAAGCTAGTAAGGACTTATTTATAGGTAAAAATAGGAGTAAGTATAAGAATGCTTTTAGTATATAATAAAGGAGTAGTAAGTATAGTAATAATATAAACTAGGGGTACTTACTAAATATAGTAAAAATAGTTATTATAATATTAGATTATAGAAGAGAATTCTAGTAAAAAAATAGGAATATAGCGGCTTTTAGAGTTACTTTTTTTATTAGTAGTAGTAACTATAGGGGTAATAATATATTTACTAAATATAATTAGAATATTAACTTAGCAGCTAGTAGTATATAACTTACGATTAATAGTAAAAAGGTAGGAACCCTATTTATACTTACTTTTTAACTTTAGATATTTACAATAAGATTAGTTATAACTTAGTATATAAGTTTAAAGGAAACTATTCTTATTATATTTAGAATAATAGTTAAGATAAGTAGAGATAATTATATTAGGAGGCTAGTTCTTATTATTATTAGAATTATTTTTAATAATATAGTTATTATAAATATAAGAGTTAGGTTTAGAAGGGGTATAATAGTAAGAAGGGTTATTATTAAGAAGTCTAGAGTTAGTAGTAATAGTAATAGATATAATAATAGAAAGAATATAAAAAAAGAAGTATAAATAGAAAGGTAGTAAAATAGTAGTATTATAATAAGTATAAAATAAGAAGTTATATAATTCTAAAGCAAAAAAAGTAGGTTTATATAAAGAGGGAAGAAAGAGGTTTCTTATAGATTAATAATAAGAAGAATATAATATAGGATTACTTAGGGTAAATATAATACGAATTCTCTTATTAATAAGACTATCTAATATTAGTAGTACTTAAATTTTCTTATTAGTTATAATATAGGATTACTTAGGGTAAATATAATACGAATTCTCTTATTAATAAGACTATCTAATATTAGTAGTACTTAAATTTTCTTATTAGTAGGATTATTTAATATTAATAGTATTTAGGGGAAGTATTTTAAGGGACTTTTCTAATTAGTTAGGCTAGTTTAGAGGACTAGATATTACTAGTATATTATTAAAATTATTAATATTAAGTATTATTATAATAATAAGGCGGAAGAATAGTAGGGGGTATATTATAGACCTAAGCCTTAAGGTTTATATAAGATATTATTATTAGAACTCTATATAACTACTACCCCTATAGTCTAGTGAAGAGTTTTCACCTTAAGTGTAAATTCTTCAAGTTTATTATAATACTATCAAGGTACTACTAAAGTATTTCTTATAGCTAGCCTCTAATAATTAGAAATAAATAGTAGTTCTTCTTAAGGTTCTTATAATTAATTATTTATAGTAAAGAAAAATTATCTAAGTATTAATATTTTCTAGTATTATTATAATTAGGATTTATTATAAAGAGTTATTAAAGCTGGAATTTAAACTTATATTTCTATTTTACCTATATATCTAAGAACTAATATATAGTAAATAGTATAAGATAATTTTAAAAGGTTTTATAATTGAATCTAATAGCTTAAGCTCATATTATATTAAATTACTTTAGAAAGAAAGTAAGTCTATATTATATATAGAGATTAGTTAATTTATTTAAAAAAGATTTAATAGAAATATAAATTATATTAATTAAATATATATATTATTAGGTTTACTTGATAGCTACTAATTTCTAGATTATTTTAATATGATAAAGTCTTAAATAAATAAGAGATATCTTAATTATATTCTAATATTAGAACTCTATTATTAATTTAATATTCTCTAGTAATATTAACTAGTTATTTATAGAATAAACTAAAGTTCTAATTATAAAAAATAAGTTATACTACTAATTACTATACTTTAATATTAGTAAAATAATAGTATAAAAGCTAATAATTCTTCTATTTCTATACAAAATCTATTTAGATTTCAAAAATACTTTTATTAAGAATTCTCTAGGAAATCTAATAAGAAATCCTAGAGAAATTCTATAGGAAGTCCTAATACTTTCTAATAAGAAATTTTAGTAATTTCTAATAGGAAGTCTTAGGGAAATCCTTATAACTTCTATTTAGAAATCCTTATAAAAACCTACTAGAATCTTAAGCCTTCTATAGTATTCTATAATAAGTATCATATCTAACTATTTTTTAGTTATAAGATATCTTATGAAATAAGGTTTTTAACTAAAATCTAGAAAGTTAATATTATTCTTTCAAGTTATAAAACTTGAAATTAGTTAACTTCAAAGTAATGAAAATTCAAATAATATATCATTAACTATTTAAGTAGAAAAGAAATTATTATTATTAATAGAAATAATATTATCATTACTTATAATAATAGTAATTTATAAAACTTATTAAGTATGTTCAGGTTTTATAGGAATAACTATAGATAAAGTTAAGATATCATTATAAGAGTATATATATATATATATATATATATATATATATAATATTAGATATCTTATAGTAATAGCATAAATACTAATAGATCTCTTATAGATATCTTTAGATATTAATACCTTAGAATTATTACTTGATAAGATTTCTTAATTACTTTTAAAATATAACTTTATAAATATAAGTTGGAATCTTTAGATATTATAAGAAGGTTTGAAAATATATGTCTTCCTATATATAATAAAGAGGTAATATAAGTTTTACTGATTATTTTTCTTTTATTATATACATATAAGGGATTAGAATAGAAAAGTTATAATTTAAGAAGTATTAAAACTGTTATATATTATTAATTATTGAAGTAGTATTAACACTATACTTAGTATATTTATGGAAACCTCTTCTCTTATTTTATATATAATATAAGTCTAAATAATAATGTTTCGAAAGAGAGTCAGATTTTCTATAAAGTGGAAGTATATTTTAAAAATAAGTAGAATAAATATAACGCTATTTGACTTAGTAGTATTATTAATTACTTTATATATCGCTTAAAAGAATATTCCTTAAAAAGTAGTAAGTACTTCCTTATGATAAATTTTATATATATAGTAAAAAAGTATATAATATTATTTAATCTCATTAATACTACTATATATTTCAATAAGTATAGTATAAACTATTAAACCTATCATTTTTACTTCTAATCTGAAGTCTTTAGATTGAAATAATATATTTATATTAATAATAATAGAATTAGGAGAGCCTTAGTGTATATATTAATTTAATATACCTTAAAAGCTTTTTATATTGTTTTTACTATGATATTCAGTAAATATCAAATAATATTAAGTACTATTATAATATTAATAATATGAAGTATAAGGCGGCTATTAATATTAATAATATCAATAATAAATTTAAAGTTAAAATTAATATTACTAAGAATAGTAAAATAAAAGTATAAAGAAGCTAGCTATGTATTTAATACTAAAAACGATACTTTTGAAATATTTCAAAAATATACTATCTAACTAGATATCCCGCTTTATTAAAGATATTATAAAAATATATAATAACTAAGTATCTAAAATAGTAGTAAAGTCTCCATACTTCTATTTCTATAAGATAGATAGAAGTAATTATCTTCTTATTAAGGAGTATTTATAAATACTCTTATTTTTAAACAATTAATATAATCTTGTTATTCTTATAGAACTATTTATAGATATTATTAAATATAATACGAAAGTAACTTATATCTATAAGGTAGAATAGGAAAAGAATATTATAGAAGATTATATAAAATATAATAATACTAAGACGTATAGTTATATTGATTATTCTAAATATAAGAATTAGACAGATACTACTAAAGTATTTTACTACTAATTTGCCTTATAGGAATATAAGAATTATAAACAAGTTAATTATCCATTTGAATAAAGCAAATTAGGAATATTGAATAGTTAAAAAGTTAGCTAAATTTACAATAAATAAGACATTTTAGAATATTATATTTAAGTAATAACTTTTAAATATAGACATAAATATAGAAACTATAATATTACTCTTTTTAATAATTCTATTCCTAGAGATATTAGTTTAAGTAAAAATATAGAATACTATTTAATTTTAGAAGAGTCTTATAATTCGGCTTTCATTGAGGGTAATAAAGTCTTTACTAAAAAGTAGTATTAAAAACTATTTAGAAAGAGTAATAGTCTTATTGTTAAAATTATATTATGCTAAGTATTATATAAAAGTATTATCAGGCTTATTATCTTAAGAAGAGTCTTTAAAGTTATTATATAGGCATTCAATATCTTTATAATTTTTAAGGATGACTTAATATACTACTATAGAATATATCTTAGGGTTAGTATTTAATTTATCTTAATTAAATAAGATATACTTCTCTTTAAAAATCTACCTTATAAATTAATAACTTATTTTATTATATATATAATATTCCTTATTTAAATAGCTATATATAAGAATAGGAGGAAAGTAAGCTCTATTTAGTATTGATAAATAGAAGTACTATAAAGTATACATACAAATAGAATATTAAGTATTTTATAATATACTATTTTAGAAATACTCCTAATAAGACTTATATATATACTTAACTTAAAATTAATTATTAATTTACTTCTAATTATTATTGCTACTATTATAAGTATATTATAGCTTTAAACTTAATATAATTTTACTTTTAACTAATTATAACTATAAGAAAGACCTTAAGAGTTTATTATAAGGCTAACAAAGGCTAATTAGTATTTAAATATATTATAATCTATAATTATAAATTAGAAGTAAAGTATTATATCTAGTTAGAGATTTAGTAGGAAAGCTTTCTAAATATATATAAGTTTTAATATAAGGCACTAAAAGATTCTTTTTTATTCTTTTTAGAATTCTTAATTATAATATCTCAAAATATAATATTTTACTAATTGGAGAAATATAGTTTTAATATTTATTATTTTCAAAATAGTCTCTAATATAATAAGTTATTTATTCAAACTATAAGTTAAAACTAGAATTAGTTAAATATTGAAATTAATACTCAAAAGTTTAATTCTTGAATATAATTAAAAATACAGTAGCCTATATAGAATATATAATACTAGGTTTAAAGTAATAGTTATTAAAATATAAATTCTTATCTTAAATATATTGTATAGATTTGCATTATACTCCATATCTTTATTATATAGTTTTATAAAGTCTATAGTATATTTAATTTAAATATTATTAAAAGAGATAGTAGAAATACAATATAAGAGATATTTATAGTATTTGAATTAGTCTTAATTATAGTCTTAATAAGCTTCTTAATATTAGAGAAATTTTAAAATAATTAAATAAAACGTTAATAATACTATTTATTATAATTGAAGGTTCCTATCTTATATTATAAGTAAATAAGCCACCTAAGTTAACTATAAGTATTTCCTTTCAATTCCTTATTCTAAAAGTATTACTAATATTATATAGTTAACTTTAGATCAGATATTATAGAAAGATAGTATAAAGTCTAATTCTCCTAATATAAAATTATTAACTTACTTAAGATATCTTTTAAAACTACTCCTAAAGTTAATATAATATTTTAGAATCTCTTTAAACTTCTTCTCAATCTATAAGATAAATTCTTATTGATAAAACAATTAATATAAGACTATAAATATTTAATTATTATATATATTAATTTTAATACTATGAGCTTTAAAGTAGTCTTTAAAATGATATATTATAAAAATACTAAGAAGTTGCCAAATTGTTATAAGTTAATTCTTAAAGTCGCCTTTAAATATCTAAGAGAATGCTAAATTATAGAGCTTAATATAAATATAAAAGGCTACTTAATAGGCTAAATAAGGAGAGACTTTTATAGAATCCTTATTTATAATACTTTTATAATTCAAATTAAAAATATAACTAAAGTAAATTAGGTTCAAATATTAATAGAACTTCAAAGAAATAAAGATATCTAAAGGTATTATTATTATAAGTATGAGGGTATTTGAAATAAGTATTTTGCCTATAGGGATTAGTTTAAATATTATTCTAAAAGTAAGAAGGAAATGGGAAGAATTTTTAAAAGTCTATATAAGTCTCTGAAAGAATTAAAACTAGAGATATTATAAATCTCTAATATTAGAAATCTAATAGTAACTTAAAGAAAGTTATTATATTTACTAAAAACACTTTAATAAATTACTATTATAAATATATATTAACTCTTAACTAATACTATAAGAAAAACCTTATTTTAGAATTAAATGACATATAATAATTAATATCTTAATAATAGTTATCTATAAGGAGTTAATATATAGTTCAGAAATTCCTAGTAAGATCTTAGAATAGAGAGGTTTTAAAGCGTCTAAATAATAAATCTTATAATCCTTTATTCTATATAAAGTTTAGATATAAAGTTTTATAATTACTTCTTCTATTATAATAAGTCCTACTAATTTATAGTATAGTAGTAATAGAAGGATTTATCACTAATTAGTACTAATTCATCTAAAAGGTAATATATATTATATATAATCTTATTATATAAATATAAAGTAGTGTTCTAATTATTTATTATTATTATTCTTCTGTTATATAGTGTAAATACTATATAAAGCTCTAGATTTATAATATAATAATTACCTACTATTTACTATACATTTAGTTATAGCTAGTACTAGGTGCTTAGTATTTGTTACTAGTAAGGCGTAGAGGGTATATTACTATATATATAGTAATATATATACTTACTATATATCTTATTATTAGTTTATCTAGAGGGCAATGCAGGCTATATATAATCTTACTATATAGGTATAAAGTGGTGTTCTAGTTATTTATTATTATTATTCTTATATTATATAACGCGAAGTATTATATAAAGCTCTAGATCTATAGTATAGTGATTACTTATTAATTACTATATAATTAACTATAGCTATTATTAGATACCTAGTACTTATTACTAATAGGGTGTAAAAGGTATACTACTATATATATAGTAATATATATAGTTACTATATACTCTATAGTATAATATAATAAATACTAGCAACTTTTCTTTTTACTATATATTCTAATATCTATCTATTTATATGAAATATAGTACTTTTAGCAATCTACGCCTTTTTATTTTAATAATATTTAAATATCTACTTATTTATTCTATTTAAGTTACTTATTCTTCTATATAAATAGTTATATAATTTGAATTAATAAATCTCCTAAGGGTATAGTTTAATATATCTTTTATAAAGGTATTAGTAATATTATTATCTCTATTAATTTATTATATCTTATAGAACTTATAGTATTTATATAACTATTTTAATATTATAATATTAATTATAAAGTATTTTTCTTTAGTAATACTAAACTTTATACAGTATTTATAGAGTAAGTATAAATTGATATAT